>NCKV01000192.1:0-23606 GCA_003675905.2 Leptotrombidium deliense
ATCCATCCATCCATCCATCCATTTACCAGTAAAGCCAATTGACGAAGCATAGCATATACACACAAAGTTGCTCTTATTTTCTCTCGTTTTCATCTTTTGTTTTCTCAGTGAATATTTATTGCAAACGCAAACAAACGTAGTTTCAAGTTTAAAAGAGAATTGTAAACAAATTGATGCCGAATTATACAACATACGCATACAACAGAGTCGCTTGTACTTGCTAACTGTAATTTCGCTCTGTGTTCTTTGTGATACTCTTTTTTAGTCTTGTTCTTCGGTTAAACTCAAACTGGAATTCGAATTTATTATTCTCGCTGAAACAGCGATGGATGCGATTGCACAATAAATGTCTACAATGCAAGAAACGCAATTGAATGTACGCACATGTGAACGGCACACACTATCTGGCTGACTATGTGTGAATTTGTGTTTCCTATGGAAAGTCGTGCGTTAAATTCGTGTTTCGCCCGCAAATACGTGTCAAATGTTTAAAGTACGAAAAAAAGCTTCACAAACATCGTCGACTGCATTTTCACAGTTTCCAGTTTTCAGTTTCCAAGTTTTCAGTGAAAATAACGTTTTGCTTCACGTTTCATTTCTCCTTCAATACTCGACTAGATTCAATGCATTTTACCTTACATACACATCACATCACTGTATATCGCTTAATATTATTGTAATTCTTCTTTTTTGCTCAACAATGGAAAGCAAATGCAAAAATATTATTCGTTTTCCTTTCAAATCGAATTTGCATTCGTCTAATGTCTAATAATAGAAGTAAACTGAAATGATTTCGCTGTAATTAAAAATAAGCAATAAAAGTATATTATATTAATTATAAGAATAATTGAAATTACGTTCGTTTTAATAGTCAATGATGTAATATGTGAGACGAAAAGTTTGCTCCTAAAGCGTAATTAGCTGCTTTGGTGTATATGTATAATAATATTTTATAATTGAAATATTGAAATAATGAATTGCGAATTTCGATCGCATAGCAATATTGGAATTGCGGCTATAATTAGTAAGCACATATTCGCGTAATTGTGCCATAAACAGTACATCGCACTTATGTATTTAGGTAAGAACATAATTCACAGTCATTTTGCGTATACTATTTACTCAATAAATAAAAGCAGCGTTGCTGCTTTGGTCGCTTCTCGTTCTGGTTCTGGTTCTGGTTTTGGGTTGTTTGTTGTGAAATATCATTAAACGATTCGTTAGACACATTTTCGGATATGAAATTATTTCGGATAAAAATGTTGTGTGTGTGCGTCAAGCGAAACTTACGCTTTTTCTTTCCATTCGTTTCGTTTCATTCTTTTGCTCTTTTCTTTACGATGAACAAAATAGAAAGTTTCGCAACTTTTTTCTGCCTCTCAAATGGCGAAGTGTAAAAGTTTCGCTCGAATGGCTTCGATTTAAGGTTCAATTAAAAATTAATACGATTTGAAAGGATGCAAATTCGAGAATGGAGAGAAAAGCGAATGCGAAATACGAAATACGAATTCGAATCGCAATTGAAAAAGAAAAGCAAGCGAAACGCAGACTGAGAGAAGAGAGGATGCTTTTGATGGTGCATCGAGAATGTGTCTCAAAGAAACAAAGGAGAACGACGACGGCGAGCAAAAAGAGAAGCAAAACGCATCTTTTGGACAACATAACAAGCAGATTACAATTAAGATTTTATCGACGAAAGAAAGAGTCGAAAAGAAGAGAGAAGATGCGAATGAAGAGACGAGTTCACAAGATACGACGGCAACAAGAGAGATGTGAATGTGCACAAAACAACATAGTGCTCAACATACACACACTCACACACACAGTGAGACGTTTGTTTCGTTGGCAGATCAATAAATTGCCGATTTGTGGAGCCCCGAAAAGTTTTATAAAATGTAATTAATTTTTGTTAATTTGAACGTCGCTTTCGGGTTATTTCAACAACAAAACAAATTTATTTGCGACTCGCAAAATAGCCGAGAACAGTGAAGTGAAGCGAAGTGAACATCATTGCGTGAACCAATCTCAATGAGAGTGATGAACGTTCATTGAGCACACACACACACAACTTGGATGTTGCAGTTTTGTGATTTCGAATTAATTTCACCGCATCACACATATATATAACTGTTCGTTTAAAAATTATGAGCCGATCAGAACTTTTTCCAACGCTTCTTACTTCGCTTATCGAAGAGTAACAAAAAACTTTAATTTCTTTTACGGTTTTTGATACAACTTTTCTTCTTCTCCTTTTTTTCAGTTATATTCTAAAACTTTGGTTGAATGCTTCGTTGACTATTAATTTGAATTTTTTGCTGCCTCTGTTTTATAAGCAAGTAATTGCTTTTTCCTTCCAAGCGTACATTCTGAACGTTTAATATTTTCCATTTTATTCCTGGCAATGCATGTAAACGAATGGCGAACAAAATTTGGCAATAACATTATCGAAGCTTAAGACAGTATTTAGACACAAAAGCGAACATATCAAACAACATATCAGACATGACAATTTATTTATTATATCGCAAATGTTGAATGTTTGACATTCAAACGAACATTGATTAGTTTTATTAATTACAAATATGCATTATCATCTTTAATTTCATATATATTTTCTTATTTCTCTGTTCGTTTGCAATATTAATAATAATAGTTTTAATTGAACCTCATTGGCATGAAATGTAAACGGTGACAAAAAGAGATTTTCTTTATGTGATCTGAGTTGCAGTTTCAGCCTTTCATTCATTCATTTCTCTCATCTCTGCAATTTCATAAATGTCACTATTCTTATGTGTCTCTCATGCATTCATTCGTGTGTGCAACAAAAATAATGAATATATGTTCACTGGCCGCAAATAATTAATTCATAATTGATAAATATTTGCGTTTGCATCGGCGTTGATAAAAAAGCGTACAACTGTCAGCATGTTCGCATTCGACAAACAAGGATATAAATTAATGCGTTCTTTGTTTAACGGATTATTGTTGCAAAAAAGTTTTCCTAAAATTTTAAGCTCATTTTTGGCAGCAACAAAGATGACGAAAAATGATGAGAATGATAATAGTGATGATGTTGATGATGATGATGATGATAAGCAATTCGCATCTTTTCATCAATCAGAAACCGAAGCAAAGTGCAAAAAATTCATTGCACTCTTTTTTAAATGTTTTCTCCTAAATTACATTTTAAGTAATGCACGTTTTGCTAATTTCATTTGTTAGCACATAAATTGATGCCATTTTGCATCTCTTCTTTCACTTTACCGTACAGGAAATAATTTAATTTTCAAAATCAAATTTTTGCTTCATTTAGTTATTTTACTTTTTCAACGTTCATGTGACGTTTCATATTTTAATTATACTTTACTTTACTTTCTTTTTTGCAACTTCTCACCTTTGCAAGAGACAAGTTAATTTATCGACTTTAACAAAGAAAGATGTTTATTGATTATGACATCTTTCAATCCATCACAATAATTACCTTTTTTGTAAGACACAACTGAGCACTCGGATGACTGCGGTTTCAAATTGCATATTTGTCTTTTATCACAAATATCTTTAATGATGAATAAATGAGAAGAGAATAAGTTTCAATTTGAACATGAATGAATGATAATATCATCTGCATCCTCATCTTCGTCATCCTTATTTAAATAATACTGCACAGAGACAAAGAATGTGAACATTTTTAAAATAAACATTAATAGTGCAAAATTAGTCTCATCAACTAATCACTAACAATGAATTAATTTAAAACAGTGTCAGCATCTCAGAGAGGAGTGCAATTAACATAATAAATAAACGTAATAATTTTATTTGATAACAACGGCGAAGATTCGATAATGTTTATTATTTATTATTTTTGTTTAATTAAAAACATAATTATCAACGTTATTAGCAGAAAAGAAAAATGGCAGCTGAAAATGCAATAATTATGTAATATGAATAATCTTTAAAAAATTTTCAGTCAAAATTTAGCGATGCGTGAATTAAAATTTGTGCATGTTCATTGTGTGCAACAACACAGCAGCTTTTCGCATTGAATGTGCAAAAATAAAACTTGTTAAACAAAGAGTGATGTTCATTGTGCAAGTAATGTTAATCACACAAATTCTCTGTGAACTGTAATTACGATGCAAAAGTAATTAGTTTCATTGAGATATTGTGTTTGTGTTTTATGAATGTGTAGCTTGTTATTAATAATAGAATTTCGCGAATTATTAACCAAAAGCGGTTGCGAAATGGTTTAAAGTGACTTGCAGCCATGCATTCGATGCTATTGCAGCAGATGACAGTTTATTCTATTGATTTTCAGTAGAAAAACATCGCCGAACACGGATTCACACAGTCTTCGATCAACAATGAACTTGTCATCGAATATTTTGCTTCCAAATTGTCTGCTGGCTAAACTTTACGTCGATACTTGAATCGCCGAAAGCTTTTCGCTAAGCAAAATGCAGTAACTTGCTATCGATGCGAATGCAATGCATTTGCTGTAAATGTGTGAAACGAGAAGAAAAGTTCTAATTGAGATCACAAAGTTTGTCGCATCTTTTCTTTTCTCGCTCGACTCTATCGTAGTGTGTGATCGCGAAGAAGCAAACCTTTCATCGCTTCCCTCACTAAACATGTTAATTAAAGAATAATTGTGTAACGAACGAAAATGTCACGACTGTAATTCGTTACATTCTATTTTGATGAAAGACAAAAGTAGAAACACAGTCACACTGAGGTACAGGTTTGCACATGTATAACTTTTTGTAATCAATGATAATTGATTATCATCGATTATTATTGACTATTTTAATTCATATCCATCACTGACGTTTAATGTAAATAAAAGTGTTTCGAGTTTTATTGTTGAACAAAATTAAAGTAAACTTCTTTTTTGACATAAAAAAGCTTTAACGCAAACAATGACATTTTATAAAAAGTGCTAACATTCAATACTTACTGAAAGGTAATTTTTTACGAGCAAAATAGAAACAAAATTACCGCAAAATTCGTGAACAGTGCAAACGTTAAGCATGACTTTACTCGCGTTTACACAGAATATGCCTTTAAAAGTATATTTCAAATTCTTTTCATTTCTCTTTCGTTTTTTGTTTCTCTTTTTTTGCGAGATTCAGTTTGCATCACAAAACGAAAGCAGAAAAACGCACACACAACGCAATGCGAAGATATTTCGCTCGCCGTTGGAATGCTGTGATGACTTGGATTTTCCGTGATTCTTCGCATTTACATTTAAGACATATTCTTTTGGATTTTCAATTCTCTGACTTAAAATTTCCTTTTCACTACTTTTTCCCAAACTTTTCAAATAATTAATGCTTTTCGATTTCGCTTTCAAATCGAATATTTTCATTCACCACTGAAATGACACTTCACTGCATAATTTTCAACATGATCAAATATTTTGTAAACAAATTTTAATATTTTGATTCATTTGATAACAATCACGTTTATAATGTTTTGCATAATTTTTGTTTTATTAAGTCACGTCAAATTAATCGCTTTTTTATCATCAAAGCTCATCCATAATATCAACATTGACATGTTCTTCATTTTCCCTCAAATCAACAAACTTTTTTAATATTCGCTTTCAGCTTATTTGAATTTCATTAAAAAGCCATAAAAAATTATTTTTAATGAAATTCGAAATGCTTTAGTTTTCATTTGCATTGAAAATTGAATTTTTAGTGATTCGAATGTTTCGAAAAGTTACATTTTAACAATAAACTTGTTTTCATGCAAAATTTTGCTTGATGTGATAAAAAACTGAATTTGTGCAAAACTGTTGAAAAGAAATGTTTCAATGCAATGTTTTCAGCAGGAAAAGGAATGTGAATTTATTCGGTGAAATATGCGAAACTTTGCAGGATTCACTGTGAATAATAATAACGGCAATTGTTCGATGCACACATACACGAACATGTACACTGTACACTGTACAGTATTCTCATATTTATGTACAATAATGACGAAGTGAATACAGTGTGTAAAAATGATATGTGTGATGGTTATTTGAAGAAAGCGAATTTCAATGCGAGTACAGATTGCAGAAAATGAATGTGATTGATGTTTACAAAGTTTGCTGCTGTAAATAACGTTTGAAGCTCACCGACGGATCAAAAGTAAGTGATACACATAGTGATACCTTTTATATTACATTTGCTCGATGCTTGTACTTGCTCGTCGCGCGAACTAGTATCTTTTCGCTGTTTGCTAACAAACATTAATTTTTTTGCACACTGAAATTACATTTTCAGTAATGTACTGTCGAGTGTGTGTAACGTTGCCAGTTGATGTGTCCTGTTGCACATAATAATTGCACTCGTCGGTAATCTCGGCTCATAAGCCTCAACATTTTTTATTTTCTCACACATCGATTGCTCGATTGTTGAGCTGTCGCTGCGTTTTTTGGAGACGAAGTGAACGAAAACGAAGCAAATCGTAAAGCAGAACAAAGAAGCGTAGAATTAAGCAGAAAATTGTTGTCGAGTACAAGTGTCACTTGTCAAAAATTTCTTTGCCATCTTTTTCACGCCGCTGCTGCTGCTTCTGCTGCTGCTGTTGACGATCTTGAAAGCAACGAACGATTTCTGTAGCTTTCGACTTCGCCAGTGATTGTTAATCGCAAACAGTTATATACTATTGAAGCAGTGTGTTTTGTAAGTGTGTTTACAGAGAGAATGGTTGCATTTAAGGCCATGTGAACTGATACAAGTCGTACACAACACATAATACACAGATATACACAAGTTTGTAACAAGAATTGCATTTGTGAATGTGAATGTAAAGTGTGACTCTATAGATGAGTATGAGGCGAGAAAGAAGAGATGCGAAAATGTGTGTGTCGTATGAAAATGGTTTGTGTTTGTCGGCAGTTGCATATTCGTTTCGATGTTTGCGTAGAGACGCGAAGTGATGCTTTCAAAAGATGTACACAAATGTTCGCTCGAAGAAACGGAGAAGTGAAGTGCAGTGAAGAGAAGAGTGCAACGGCGAACAAGAATAAGAGTGCAACGAAACTTGTGCGATCGTAATGTCAAACGAGGAATAAAATAGCGACCGATAAGATTGCGATGCGAACAAGCATTTCGTATTCGTCGTCGACGAATGAATTGCATGAGTAAAAAATGATGGCAATTGGCGACACGAGTGATTTCGAATGTATCCGTCGATCGTTCGCCTGCTGCATGCGTGCGTGTATGTGTGTGTGCTTGCATCTCTGCACTCTTTTTATACTTTGTATCCTTTTGTAAGAAAGGATGTTTGGGTCAATAGTTGCGACAAAGAAGCGATCATTAAATAAGGCTCGCGTTTACAGTCCAATCTCTCAGCTCTTCTTCAACAGTATTTCGTTTCGTTTCGCTTCGCTTTTCTATATTTCAGCACTGCTTTACTTTCCACAAAAAATAACTATTCTTTAGCTTGCAAGCTACTCACACAGTTATTATTCTTTTTTACTCCGATTTCTGTGATCATATCAGTGAACTAACCAATAACTGTTTCCATTTCTTTTCTTATCACTCTATTTACTCGTTACTCAATTTTCTCATTTAATCTTAACCTTCAAAATTGTGCCCAAAAACGAAACGAAACTTTAATCTCAACAAATAAGAAGCGCTCAAAGTTTAAATTAAGAACGTTCAGTTTCGCCGCAACATTCTGTTCCTAATTGAGAGGTTACCAGTTACTACATTCTTGTTACTAGTAATTCATTTCTTATTCTTAATTCGAAATCTTTTAATTCAATTAATTTAACCAAAAATGGCGATCAAATGAATGCGGACGTGTCTAAATGGATGTCGAATCGAATGTTTAATTGAAGTTCATAATTGCGAAGTGATCAGCGATCAAAAAGATCGCTTGTTTTGTTCGAGTAAAACAAGCAAAACATTCATTCATTCATTTTGTTGCAGTGAGACTCATTTTCGTTTCCATGCTTCACTTCGTTTCGTGATTCGTTTTCGATTTCACATTAATTGCGATACGCATTAAGCTTTAATTAACAATTAGTAAATTGTGCGTGTAACTCAAATTACTCGTCACGTATTGCTTTTGCTGCTAATATTTGCATTTCAATTTCAATTTCAACATTAACTGCGGAATTGTGTGATGCAAGTGTTTGAAGATAACTCATTTACATTTACATGTGTCTTTGCTTCTTTGCAAATTTTATAATGAACAATAAGGATTTAAATAGAATATTCCTTGAGATGCACAATTAAATTTATTTATTTATTTATTCATTTTAATTTATTTTTTATTTCATTACTTAATTGGGTGATTGAAATAATTGTTTATTTAAATTGAGAACTTTGAATGCTCCTTAAACTTTGATTAATTATTATCAACTACTTCGGAATTTGACCGTCAAATTGCGACTGAATTCTTGGTTCAATGAAGCGAAGACGAAATTAGAGATCCTTTTATTGCGTTTCGATGTGCAATTTTCATTAGAACATTTCTCGCGATTGATCTGATTGTCAGTTCAATGAATGATCTCAAATTACCTTTTATTTACCGAAACTTTGCAGACTATTTATTGCAATCAGTGATGTAAGAATTAGCAATGAGGGTAAATGTTGGTTTGAAAATATATTGCATCATCATGTTAAACTTAAAACGGAAGCTTGAGAAGCGATAGCGAAGGTGTCCCTCAAGCGACTGACAAACTATGTGATATTTTATTCAAACATTCTTTGCAAAAAAAAGTTTAAACGGTTAACTTTCGCTTCTTTTTGCTGAATATTTAGCATGATGAATTATAACAAAACATTTTCACTGTAAGGCATTCATTGTAATCATGTCAAAAAGTGCGTTAAGCCATTGAATGCCTAAGGACCTTTTGTTAGTTTCTTTGTTCCTTAAAAACATTACACAATCGCATCGATATGTACATATATTCAACCATCTAGTTGTACATTCATAGCTAGTTGTGTGGTTTGTTGAAATAAGAAGGTTTATTCATCGTGTTTCACTGCAATTGCAATTTGCAATTATATTGATTGTGTTGGTTTTATTTAATCCTTCTTCGCTTATTTATTTAGTAAGAGTTAAAATGACAAAGAATATTGTTTTTATATATGAAATGAATGCATTAGAAATGAAATGAAGAAAATTTTAATCAAAGGATTACCAGCTTTACAATTATGATTCGAATTTCGGAAACGAATAGAAATTGAATTTTTAAAACTTAATCCAAAACGTTGATTACTTTTTGTTTGAAAGCAAAACGAAAAGCAAAACCAAAACGAATGAAAAAATTATTTTGCGATGTTTCAGTTCCCATGTTTCCATGTAGTTATAGATGAAGTAGTAGTGTGGTTAAAAAGTTGTCCTTTGAAACATTTTTGGTTACGATGCAATATAAATGCATAAAACATAATTCATAAATATTAAATACAGTTTTTAATATAAAAACAAAAGTTTCGCGCAGAAATTAAATAATAAATAAGCAATCGATTAAAAGTTGAACAGACAGTCGAATACAGCATGCTACGTTGCAATTGAAAAACCTTTTTTATAAGTTGCAAAATTTGCTTTTTATTCAACCAACTGTTGATACGTTGCGTAGTATATGAGTATTAAAAAATTTATCACTGATTAACTGTTTCGTTGCTTGCTGGAAATGAAAACGCATTTCGACGAGAACAGATTTGGCGAATGAAATGAAATCAAATGGAATGAAGTGAAAGAGCGAAAATGCGTCGTTCGCAGTGGCCAATTGGGCCGAGAAAACGAAAAATTGTTCAAATATTTAATGGACGAAATAATTTATTGAATTTGAAAAAGCGCGCAAACGAAAATGCATTTTCGCCAGTTTTGTGTATGTGTCTCAACTTTATTTCTCTTCTCCTCTTCTTCACTCTTCGCCATTCTTTTTACTCTTCATTTTCATCTTCTTTCTTCTTCTTTGCTTACTTTTCTCGCCTTTTGCCGATCAACGAAATACGCACGACAAGCAACAAGCAAATTGTGTTGTGTCCATTTCGTGTTCACGTACTTCAAAACTTATTCTTTTCGACAACACACACTTCGCATACTGTACACTACAGTGTATAGGCGACATATTTTGCACGCTTTTCCATTCTGCTAAAAACAACTAAACACCAATTCTAATATTTCTTTGTCTCCTTCCTAAATTGAATGCAACGCAAATGTAATTATTATTTCTTTTGTGAAACTTTTCTATCCGCAGGCTTCGAACACAAAAAGAACATATTTCAATATTTTATTAATTGATGTGTAATACAATTAAAAGCGAAATTTTTTATTCAATTTATACTCACATTTAATTATTAACAGAAGACATACAATATTTTAATACTGAAATTGAGTTAAAAGTTTGTTGTTACCATTACTGTACTTTTCAAAAGTAATAAATGTTGAAATGGTGAATGTGTGAATGTGTTGAGAGTAGTACAATAATAGCCTGCAATTGATCGTAACTCACCATGTTTAATGTCATTTAATGTGCAATAATAACCATAATAAGTAATAATCGACACCACTTGCGTTGTTATCCGTCCCATTCGCTGATAATGACAGTTCTCGACAAACAAACAGTGTTCAAAGTTGTGAACATGTTCAAGTGTTTGAAACGTTAACATTCATCGATTGCGATAAAGAAAAATCATCGTTGTTTGCAAACATCGTTGCCCTTTCGAATCGTTCATTTCGCTGCTTAATTGCTTTTTCACTAATTATGAGCACAACACATACACACTACAGTTTCACCTTGTTTGTTTCATTTCGAGTTTAATTTTGCCGTTTCTCGTCAAGCATTCGATATTAAATCGCTTTGAGCGACAACAAGAGTAAACAAAGTTTGTTGGAAACTTTTTTTCACGCGTCAAACTAATATCACAATCGTTTTAAACAAAGCACACAACTGTGGCCTTTTATTTGCCAACGGCTTACTATTCACTATTTTTTCACATGTTCACTTCACTTGCAAAAATATCGTTTGTATAACATACTCGTTGCTAGTAGCAAAAGAAAGTTTGCATACAATGTTGAATATGCAATTGTGTTCACTTTTTATGAATAAAGTATCATCAACAAGAGACACGAATATCAGTTTAAACACAATTAATTAAATACTTTTTTAATATTATAATTTGTTTTGCATCGAAGCGTGATGTGAAGAACGGCATAATTTGCAAACTTGTATCATATTGAAACAATTGTTGCTTGTTTAATTAATGTTTGCGACAAAAGAGTGCACAAAATTGACGTCTCTTGAGAAATGATTGTGTAGTTTATTGAAAACGTTTGTTGTTATATATATTAATGTTGATATTCGCGAATTGCCAACGAATCACGAATCGATGGAAGAAAACGAAATAAACAGCAAAATTTCATTTCGCTTCATTTAAGTACATTGTATTCGCTTCTGTTTATTTGTTATCGAAAACATTTTGATTGAATAGAGATTAAGTCGAATGCATCACAGTGACTACATTCGGTTACGAGTGCTGTTCTAATGTAGCTTTTTCACAAGCGTTGTACATGCTTGTAATCAGCTGATATTTTTCTCCCAAAACTGAAATAATTGCTTAAAGTATCTTTGTCACTTAAAAGAAATTGTTGGCAAAAATTGCAAAATCGTAAAATCACGTTTGAAATCTATGACATGAGCTCACCAAAGTTATGAAATATTCATGTATTTCTTACTATTTAAAAATGTGTTTCTTAAGTAAGCAAATAAAAACAAAGTGAAGTACGAAAAGTTGGCAACATGAATTATTACACAAAGTAACGCATTTTGGTATCTTTTACAATTGTTCACGTTTCCATTTTAGTCATTGTATGTTTGTTTGTCTCATAATTGACTTGAATTGCAATGTTTGAGTGTAGTACATCATTTCGGTGAAACGTACATTTCTTAGCGAATGTTTTCTTTTGCGATGTTCAATTGAAGCAAAACTGCGGAATTTAAAGTAATCATAGAATTTCAAATGTTGCAAGCGGTGAACATTTTTGTGCACAAATTGAAGTGTGTACTTTTTGCAAAAAGAGCATTTCATTGGCAGAAGAGCGAGAAATGATTTTTAAACTTATTTTCAATGCTCGCTTTGCGGCTCAGCTTTTTTTGCTTATCTGTGTCTTCGCAACTCTTTACATTACATTATAAGTGTACTACTGTATACAAGTACCAAGAAAAGTGCTGCAAAATGAAAATAACAAAAATCGGGACTCGCAAAAAAGTGGACCGAAAAGATACGTGTGTGCACTGAACACTTAACATTAGTGAACACAGACGAACATTAGCAAAGGCAGAGCAGATGTTGCGAGATGTTGAAGAGAAAAGTTTTCGTGTGTGTGTGTATGTGTGTGTGCACTGTAACAGTATAACAACGAATTGAATTGAAAAGTCATCTCAAGAGAGGTTAACGCATCACTTATACAAATAACGCACAACTCTTCTCCTCTTGCTCTTCGCTCCTCTTTCGAGAAGCGATTTTCTCATTGAATTTAAACGACATGTATTTTTTAAGCGTCGACGTTTATAATATTCATTATTTATTTGCTGACTTTGCGCTAGTTTACATTTTAAGTATGTTGAGCAACAAAAAGCGAATAAACTGAATTTGCGATTTGATTCAATTCGCAAAAATTTACTTCTTTCTCTCTGTGTCTATGTGTGTCTTTGAATGCAATCACTTCAATCACTTGAACGGTGTCGCGATGCACTCGTCGATACACACACGATACTTTACTTTACTCAATATATCATCGAATGGTCGTACTTGACGAAACTTTTCATTCTAACCATATAACCTGCCTAACCATATAAATGCTCTTCTTACTTTTCCTGATGTTTCTGTTTTTGCTTTTTACATAATTTTTGTCTAAATTTCTTCGAAATGCTCTACTTTTTAAAAATAATGTTTGCCAAATAAACTAAACATAGACGTGCTAGCTGACTGCGTGATTCTAATTAAAGAATTTGACGCTTATCGTTTTGTGGAAAGAGAGAGAATGAGAATAAGAAGAAGAACAATGTTGTTGATGTTAAAATATTCTTGTTTGCTTTTTGGAATCAATTTACAGGTCAAATTGAATGTGTGATTATTTTGAAATTTGTATTCACTGTTTTCATTGTTTTTATTGCTCTCTGAACAGTAATTATCGTTTGTAATTAATTAAACGAAAACAACGGATAATATAACTTGTTGTGTAGTGCTGTTTTTTTCTCATTGACATTGAAACATACTCGCAATTCGTGTGAATTACAGCAAGTTGCACTCGAAGGAGATCAATTCGGCAACACTTGTCGGTAATTAATTTATTTCTTGTTCACAATTTATGAACTTTTATCTCTTTCTTTTATCTTTTCATTTCGTTTATTTCTTATTTTCCATTTATTTTCGCAGCACTTTTAACGCAAGCTTCAAATATTAATTCAATAACATTAACGCATCGCGAATAATAATCTTTAATGAACTTTTTTTATTCTTCACTTTTCTATTACTTTTACTTTTGCTTTTTCAAGATAAGTAAGAAAAGATTACAACTCTGTGAACACAATAATTACAAGAGTCGACTTTTTTATACTTTTGGTTGATCAATAATTTAATCGATTGCTTGTTGCGTAATCTAATCCCAATCCGCTTGTTTTTAATGATTATTTTTATAATTCATTGATATGTTATAATTGAATTGTTTACGTTTCATTCATTCATTCATTGCTTGTGTTTTGCAATTTATGTAAACAAACAACGGAAAGTGAAACAGAAGTATTTTCACATTTTGCTTGTTGTTGGTTAAATTCAATGAATATTCTGTGTGCCAACAAACACTTTCCAAGATTAATAACGATTCGCTGCACTTTTAAAGCATTTAGAATTTATAAAAAGAAAACTGATATTTTGCTCTAGCTTTGTGTAAGAAAACACGAAACGTTTCTTTTGTTGCAATACGTTTACATCGCAGAAATTCAAGTATTAAAATCGTTCGCTGAATACGTACGTGTTTTCATGAAAACATGACGGACATTCTTTTGCAACATACAACACACACACACATACACACATATTGTACATACTGAAATAGACTCAACAGTCTCTGAAAGCTTTTATTCTTTATTTTCGTGTATTCAAATGCAAAATAACTTTTCCGCTGCTGTTTCTTCTTTTGTAGTAAAATTGAGTTCAAAGTGACCAAGAATCACATAAAGACCAGTGAATATTTTTGCGAAAGAATAAAAATGCACCAAATTTGCATAATTAATACCAAAAAACAACCAAATTATTCAAAATTTAAATATTTCATTAGTTTACTATTGAAAAGGAAATAACATAACATTTGCATTTCAAAAATATTCAATATGATGAAAAGAAAGTTATATTCTGCGAGTTTTTCTTTACATTGAAACCTTTCTAATCGAACAACTTTTTCATTGTTTGGTAAAAAAGTGTGCAAAACATTGATTTTTGATTTTGAACTTAAAATATGAAAAAATATGAATAAATTACGAAATATTTCATAAATTTTCATAAAAACGGAATCAAATTTCGAACTCATATTTCACACGCTCAAAATTGACTATTAGCATTGAATTTCAAGTCATTATTTTTTGTCATCATTTAATTTCTGTGCACATGGCACAAAAGTAGACAAATATTTTGTTATTGCATAATAAACTGTTTTTTGCGAAGTAAAATTTTACACAAACATTGAACTCATTAATTACAAAATGTAAAATATTTGTTGTGTTTATTTAGCGATTCTGGTTCACTTTTATCTCACAAGTAAAACCAGAACCAGAAACCAGAATGTGTTGCGCTCAAAATTACGTAGAATTACTCAGAATTACTAAATTACATAGATTTTCATTTTACCGTTTATTAGTAAATGTAAAATGTATATAACAACAAACACGAAACAAGCCTTTTTGACTTTATCAACTTTGCAACATGATAACTCAATTACAATTTGCATATCTCGTTCAAAAGCAGTGTGAAGTAATCGACTGATAATGTGATTGATTGATTGCAAGCAATTCAAGCGAACAATGAGGCATTATTTAAAAATCTTTAAAAGTACAATGATGCAATAAAGTTACTCATCATTTCGCTATTGCAAAATGACGCAAATGGATGCAATTTTACGTCCATTACTGTAAACACCTAAAATTAGAATTTTGATCCCCAAATAATCCCGATGGAAAAGTGAACTGATTTCCGTACTTTCGATGTGAGAAAAGTACGTTTTTGAGCAAAAAAGTAAGCTCTGCTTTTGAAAGCAGATTCGATTCTGATTTTGACGATTTCTTTTGCTTTAAACACAATGCGAAACGACAGACATTTGCTGCCTTGCATTCATCGTGTTTCGGACAACAAATCCGGAAATTATAAGACTTGAATAAGAAATTATGTGTTACATTATCCATTATCCTTTTTCGTCTCTTTTTCTTGTTGCAAAAAGCGAAGCGAAGAGAAGAAGAAATACGAAAGACGAGATGCTGCAAGAAGATCGCATCTCGAATGCATGTGACACTCGATTTTTTCTCGCACAATCAGTGTTATATGTATTGTATAGTATGTTCGTTAAAACATTCGCATGCAATCAGCGATGATCACTTCGCAATGCACATTCACAAATTCGTCGTCGTTTCGCACAGCTTTAAATGATAATAAAAATGAATGCTGTAATGACCTGCGAATAGAGTATAAGCACACGAAAAGAGTATACGAAAAGTAAACGCAAAAGTGATGCGCGTTAATTAAGAAGTGCATGGTGAACAATGAGTGAACGAGTGGTGAGAACAGCATTGAATGGCTTTGTTAATAAAGTGTCACACAAGGCATGTACTGCGATCAATAAAACAAAACTCGAGATTAAACTTTTGCGATCACACACACTTTTTGTTTGCCGAGTGTGTATTAATGTTCAACGTACGATAAAAACAGCAAATTCACTTCAAAAATTTGCTTTTCGAAAATGAATCTGATTTCTGTTTCGATATGAAAGGTAATTATGTAAACATTGAACGCAATGTATTTTTTATTGCAAAAAAGTGAACGCATAGCGATTTGTGAGACTCGTTAATTAATCTTAATTAAAGTGGGTAAAAAATCGCTGTGGAACCAGTATGATATGTGCGGTATGTGTGTATGTGCTTGCTCGTGTGTTGATAAACGTTTCTGGTCACGTAAATGTATCCCTGTATTATCCTTCGAGAATTGGATTTATAGAAAAATTGTCGTCCATTTATTTTCAGTGTTCATTGAATGCAATCGAAGAATAAAGATTCAAAGACACTAACTTTGAAACACTCGAAAAGTAATCGTACGTATATATCAAAAGAGTGACGTAAACTGATCATCATGCTGCTTATTATGATTATCTCGTGTCGCGAATAATTGCATTCAGAAATGAAAGCATTTTTGCTTCGCTTTTTCTAAAATAATAAATCGAAACGAAAAGATCAGCAAAATATTATTTAAGAACGCACATGTACATGTCGTGATGATTTTAATTTCCTTTTTTAGGTAACTCGCACACGAATGGCGAACACAACATTCAATGTAAACATGAATACGGCGAATGTGTTCCTCAGTGGACATATTGCACGCGAAAAATTGCTGATCAATCTTTATAACTGCGGTCAATGCTGACCATTTCACGCATTTCACTGGTGAACACAGTGAATGCTTAAATAAATGTCTGTAAATGTAACGACACAAAGAATTTCGCACACGCGAATCCATTTCATATTTGTTGTCGCAACAACCCTTTCACAATATTGAACATTTTTTATTCTTACAACCAAAATTTATTCTTTATGCTTTGCTTTAAACAAATGTGAACTACAAATAACAATCAGAGTCACATTGATCAATATGAGTGAATTATTGTTGTTTGAATGTACACTTTGGCTCTAAAATATATGTTAATAATAACAACAACAGTTATGTAATATCTATCAAGAAAATGATCACCTTTTAATCATGAATTCATAATTAGTAATAAAGATTATTCGTGTTCTTTATTTTGTAGAAAATGTTTAATTGCAAACTTTTAGTTCAATGATTGCGTTTTCGTGTTTCTTTTTCTTGTCTCATTACTTTTAACGTTTAAAGCAAACAAACATGATTCGATGTGATGTTAATGCAGTTTACAAGTACAACTCGGAAATTAATGTTATCCTTGATCCTTGTTGAATATTGATGCGAAAATGACTAACTTTTGTCCAAAGCTATACATTTGTGCTGATAAACTATTGAGAATTGTTTTCAAATGCAATCAACAATTATATTCATTATTCTTAACAATAACTTGAAAATGTGATTTTGCATTTTGCAATATTCTTGAAACGTTTTGATAATAATTTTTGTATTTTAAATATTTCATATTTGTCTTTATATAACAATTCGTGAAAGTTTTCGAGACATGAAACATTTTGATTCTCAACGGTAAGCATTTAATGTTTGCGACTGCACTCAAATTACAGTTTGTGTACATTTGAAGTTTGAAGAAAGGTTTTTGCAGATCTTTAAACTTATGTTACAAGTTTTGTTTCACAAAATTACAAAATTGATGTATCAGGTGACATTCGCTAATTTACTCTAATTTTGAGAAACATTTTCAAAACTTGTTATTTGAACGAAATTCGAAACGTTTTCCTTTTCTTATTCATTAAAGCTCATTTATAGATTGAGAAATACTATAATGATTCAACATGCTATATGTACTATGTTCTGTGTTCTGTATGTTCGATGTTTCTACTCTATAATTGTTCGCTTGTTGCGAAAGGTGTAATAATGGACACAAGAAGACAAAGCAAGTATTGAATGAACTTTCTGTATCAAAATTTATCAAATGTTGATTAATTTTTATACTTTTAATTAAAGATAAAGATTTAAGTAAAGTTTCAAAAGTATATTTTTCTTGAAATTTGAAATTTGATGCAAATCTAATTACATTGATTTTAATTTTACATTATTCAAGTAACACGAATTCGCAGTTTATTTAAAACTTTTCTTTTCTATTCGATATGAAATTATCATGTTTAATTAAATGTAAAACTGTAATTAAAGTATAAAATATAATAATTTTTGTTTATGATAAATTCATTTCAATCTCAATTTAACGAAAATTACAAACTCGAAAACTCGCATTATGAGTAAATATTTTATGTCACTTTACTTTACATGTTAAGCATATTAAAATGTAAACAAAATAATGTTTTGCGAAAATCTGTTAGATAACAAAAGAATTGAGTGAAAGAGTAACAAATGCACATAATTTCATAGACAAAATGTGCAGAGACATAAATTTTCAAATGTCTGCGAGAAAATTTTAATTTCACACTTTACTTAGACTTTGTAAAGACAGTTTTGCAATATTTATGATAAACACACAAAAACATACTGCATTGTATTCCATTGTAACATTCACAGTAACTGTTGTTGTTTGTTGTGTTGCAAAATATGAAAACAGTTCTTCTTCAGTTTTTGCATTGCTTTGTTTTCCTTTTCAAACGACATTGCAGCTCGGATTGAATGCATTTCCATTCACAATCTGTGATGATAGAGATGCGAATCACGAATAACTAGAGAAAAGTTTATTGAGCTTTACTTGCGACGAATAAACGAATGAATTGCAAGCAGTTATTTGCAGTCGGACACAGTTGCAATGTTTCTCATTGATTGCTGTCTTCGTTCTATTCTTGTTCGACCATTTTTTCTGCTCACAACACAGTGAAACACATTCGATTTTCTAAATAAAACAAAAATGAATGGATACTGGAATCGGTGTGCAAAAGAGAAATAAGGTTCTGTTGAAAGTATAAAGTGTTTAAATCACTGTTATTCGCAGTTACTTTTCTTCTTTACTTTTGCACTGTGAAAACATTGTTTCACGAATCAAAAATCTTACAACCAACAGTCTAGATGCTAGACTTTTAAGTTCTAATAAATTTAGTGTGCACTTTACTTCTTTACTTGTGTCTTTTCTTTTAACACTTTAATCGAAACAATCGACAACTTGTTGAATGTTTGCTGCGAAAAACTGCGATTTTTACAGTCAAGTGAAAAATGAGTTTCTTAAATTGCCGAAAGCTGCAATTTTTCGCTTATGTTACATTACGTTTGTCGTTAAATTACATTTCATTGCGTCAAACGTGAACGGATAGAAACCGCAACAAATTTGCCGTCAAATGCTTAAAGTGCCAATTTTTGATCTCATTCAAGCGATGAGCAGATGAAACAGTGTTTGCTTACATTTTTAAAATTCAACTGCAAATATGGTGCAATAAATATGATCGCACATCGCTTCTGTGTTTAGAATAAAAATTTCACTTCATTCGCGCTGAAATACGCTTATTTTTGCGGCTTTCAAAACATTTGAACACAATTTCGAAAGACAGCCAAATTTATTGCATCTTTTTATGTGCACACAACAAACTCGAAACGATTGCATTGCAATACATGCGTTGCATTCGATTTATATCGCATCGCTGTTAAAATGCGAAACCGTTTAAACACATTCAAACAAACGCACACACACGCTAAATGTTCTAACAATAAATGTGTGCATCATGTTGTAATGTACCTGGCAAAAGAAGAAGTGTTGTCAAACTTATTTACATTCGCACTTTTCGCAAGAATTCGTTTGAATGCAACGAATGATCGCGAATTGCTTTAAAGAAGAATATAATTTGTTGAACAGTGAACGAATAATTTGTTGGACACTGCTTTTTCAGTGACCATTCATTGAATGTATACGATTGCCGCAACGGTTTACAATCGATCTTTTTTGCTCTGCTTTTGCTCTGTGTCCGTTGGAATTAAATGGTTCCCAAATGCATGCTTTGACCGTTGAAAAGAACTACTAAACAGTATCAATCGAGTTTGCAGTTTTGTCTGCTTCTCTTTGAACCAATGGATCGCATTTCGATTCTCGCTGATCGTTGTTTTCTTCGACTCTTGATTTGCAACGAAATGCAATAAAAAACAACATTGAGTAAATCGATTGCATTCTGTTTGCTTGCACAAAAAAGTGTGACCACACACAACTCGAACAACACACTCAACTCGTGTATTCATCATTTGTCATCTCATGCTATACATGCACACACTTATTTGCATCTAAACACCGCATTTGCATGAAAATCTCTAACATTTGCTTGAGCTGCTAAAAGTAGTGTAACAAGGCTGTGCGAAGAAGTTTAAGCCGAATTGATATTATTTAGCAATTACTGAAGCGAAAGCAAAGCAACGGTAAAACTTAAAGCTTAACTGTCGTATGAACGCTTTTGCATTATATTCGCCGCGTTAACAATGATTTACTATTCGAAGTGTCACTTTATTTACAAGATAATTAATCAGAGTCAACGGTGGATGAAAATCGAGTGAACCAGCGAACATAGCACGCGATGGTTAAGCAAATGCGACAACGCGTTGAATTCGCCAACGAAACAGTTGCGAAGACAATGATGGAACCAACGGTGAACACAAGCATCATCGCAGAAACAGTAGAACGCTGTTCTCGATGCGGTGCTTGCAGTAGCGAGCAAATTACAACATCGCTGCCCATGTATGAGCTCGGAGTTTACGGCTGGCGAAAGCGATTTTTATACGTATTGCTGGTCTTACTGACAGTGCTGGTAATAATGAACGCAACGCTGACCGTATGGATTATTCGTATTCTTCGTCTTTCGACTGTAAGAAAACAGCGAACAAAATAAGAGTGGAATTGTATTAACTTGAGTAACACAAATCCTTTCCTCTTGTAATCTCTTTGTTTCTGGAACGCTGTTTCTTCGCGAACACAAAACCGGTGAAAAAATGGAAACAACAATAACATTTCGAAACGAAAAATCAGCTCGGAATCGGAATGGGAAAAATGAGACTGCATTCGCGGGGCTTAACTGTGCACGGAGATACTTTTTTCGACGAACACTTATTTGCAGCATCCATCAACGCACAACCAGTACGTACACACAACGGCACACACACACACACACAGATACACACACGCATCAACACTATGTCTTTGTCTTTAGTGTATATAACTCGGTGAACACCATTTGCACACTAAATTCTGGAAAAAGCAATGCAATTGCAATGTGATAGATACATTTTCACAATCTTCAATCTTTGTTGCCTCTGTTCTTCTTATTTTGCTCTCGCATTGCTTTTTCACGTTTTTCGTTCATTCTTTCATTCGCTCTTTTTACTCATTCTTTTCGGGCGAACAGAACTCATCTCTGAAAATCGAATCAAAGGATAACATTACTGTTAGTCTACGAAAATATGAAACCGGAGAACTCGTGAATCGTGTCACACTAAACAATTCTTCGTTCGATGCGTTCGTTAATCAATTCGCAATTCGATCGCCGAACGGAGAACTCAAACTTTTGGTCGACGATCGTAACCTTTTCGTCGACAACGACCTCAATTTACGGATTAACAGTTAAGTTACAAGTGTGTGTTGTTGTGTTGTGTATTTGTGCATCCAGCACTCACTCACTCACTCATTGAATCGTTCACACCGCATTGACAACAATCTAATGCCTTACTATACTACATGTACTCATAGCGTTCTAACTGTTGAATTTAATACCACCACAGACAAGGCTGGTATCACATTGAATGCCTCCATCGAAACGCCATTTGTTAAGTCTTATTTAAGCGAATCACTGCGAATACTGTCGCCGACGCGCAGTGTGCTGGTTAAAGCTGCGAATGCAATCGCCGTTGAATCGCTGACCGCTGGTATCGCAGTCACGTCTTTAAAAGATTTGACTTTTAAATCGAAAACCGAAAAAGTAAGAAACGAAGTGAAATGTGTGTGAATGTATGTGTTCGTCGTAAACGTTAATGCCTCTCATTATTGTTGCTGAATGCATTACGACCACCACAAATTGCAGTCATTGCATTTATCACTGCAAGTGTGTGTGCGAACACACACAACACACATACACACACAGTGACAAATTAGTAACGAAATTTCCGTTTTGTATTTGACTACAGATTACACTCGAAGCGTCTGCAATCGCATTGCAAGGCTTACAAATCGCTAAATTAGCGCATAACAAGAATGTCGAAGAAAGCGATGTTTATCAATTGTGTATCTGCGGCCGAAATGGTAAATTGTATTTAACTGTTCCAAATTTGAAATGTATTTATGATTCTAAAATCTGTGCCTTCGATTGAAAATATTATTTATTATTTGTGTCTGCAATGATTCAATGTTACAAAAAATGCTTTTTCAATACTTTATCAATGTTGTTGTTTTCACACATTTATTTATTTCACAAAATCATTAATTCAATCTTTAAACTGTTAACTCTTCATTGCCTATTAAATTACAATTTTATTCTATTTGTGTACACTATCATTATTCGTGACTGTTCTCTTTAAATTATCGCCGTTCTGATTTTTCAACGCATAGCAGTTATCGAATAAATTAGAACTGTTCTCAGTGATACTAGTATTTTCGCGTGAATAGCAATAATCCTTTTAAATGTGATTACGTGAATGTGTGAGTAACAGTTTTCTTACGTGTGCAACAACATTGCAATTGATGTACATGTACATTGCACTCCACTTCGCTTATGTGTATGCATTGATTACAACAACAACAAACAAAACAACAATTTTGGCGAATAATTTTCGTTCATGTTGCACAACAGCGAATAACTTTGAATGCCACATTTAGACACACACAAACGTAAGTACAAAAAACATGTTTGAAAACACACTCAAATAATAGCTTCGAGCTATCCGAGAAAGGTATTCGATTCACGCAATTTAATGGTTAATTATATAAAGTATTCTAAATAAGAGCTGAATTTAAACGTGTATTCAAAAGAAACGCAGGAATTCAAAAAAGTGGCGAAAAGTTGCGCGAATGTTGTTGGCCAAAAAGGTGCGTGTTTTCAACTTAAATTTTGTGTGCACTTCTTGCGAAACGAGCTAATTTGCTCTCTATTCCGCAAAATTGTCATTTACTATGAATTATAGCCGCTTTTAAAAAGTTGCCCTTATTTGCCCTGAGTACGCTGTTACATTTCAATGTCCGCTTAATCGATTCAAACAATGATCATGTGAGGTAAAGAGTGACGCTACGAAGTTGAACGTTTGTGTAATACAGGTGTTTACAGTGTGTTTGTGTACGAATGTTGCGATGAACAAAAAAGTTGTGAAAAAGCGGAAAATGTTCTTCTTTGGGCGCACAGTGAAACCAAAGCTGACATTGTTTGCGCATGCGTACTGCCATTCTTTCAAAGTATGGTTTGCATTGCAATTCGTTTTCGTTGCATTGTTTCTCTCGTTTTTCGTAAACGTTGCGTTTTTCGTTACATAGAATGACTGAAACACTTGTTAAACGAAATCTTCGGATAGAAGACTGCGCCAAAGAGAAAGAACAGGACACGCTGGACGAGATTAACACAAAAAAGGATGAGTTGAAAGCGAAGAAAGATGCTTTAGAAGCAGCTCTTAATGCAAAATTAGCTGAATTAAGGGCGTTGTGTCTACGAGAGGGGGTATTGTACTCATTCATTATTATGTAATAGTAAACAGTGAATTGCATTGTTTAGGAACTGACTGGTGAGTTACCGCCCGAAACCCCACTCGGTC
>NCKV01000193.1:0-23570 GCA_003675905.2 Leptotrombidium deliense
AAAACTGAAGTACACACACACACACACACACACACACACGCGAAATGCATCTGGAAATGTATTTTTATTGAACGATGTCCAGGCGTCCATCCACAGCCTCTTCTTCTCTTCCTCTCTTCTCTTTCTTTTTCCTTTTTCTCACTTCGCTTTCAACGCTGTTTTTCATTTCATTTCATTTATTTTACTTTTTCTGTTCACTTTTAGCGAAGCATTAATTTTTTAAGTCCACCTTTTCTTCGCTTTAAATTGCGTACACAAAAAGTGAACGAAAAGAAAAGGCGAACAGTAAAAGTTAAACGTTAACCATTGTATATGAAGAGAAATGAGAGCACATTGCCACATCGAATCGCATCTTCTTCTTTCGCTATATTTGCTCGCTTATTACGTTTTCGTTTAATTAATCATTAAATATGCTTTTCATTGAAGCGCATTCTTTGCATTTTATTATAATTCACCGAATTAGTTACTCTTGAAAAGCAAGCGTACGACGATGTTTGCTGCGATCCATTTTCGAGGTAATCACGTTCATTGAACGAAAAGGGTGTTGAAAAGAAAAGTGCTGTTCTAATTGAATACATGAACGTTGCAATTCATCAGTCAATCGATCAAATTCGTTGATCTAATTTGACAAACAGAATAAGTGATCATTGATCGTGATAGTGACTGCAAACATGCGAATCGATGCACTGTTTGTGTGCGAGTGTTGGTGTTTATTTCTCACAGCGCAATCAATGTTAATGTTTGAGCGAAGCTGCAGACGAAAGGATGCTTCGGTTGCGACTATTGAGCACCTGATGATTAAGAGACAAGAAAAGCAAAGCGCCGTTGTTGTTGCTTTGTAAACGTGTGTCTGTGAATGTGTGCTTTGGATGCGTATGCGAAACAGTAAAAACAGAATTCGAGTCGAAATAAGAACGGAATGGCTTAACAGCGACAACAGAAGCACGTTACGACAACAGTGAACTGTTCGTCGAGAAGTGGCAACAAATTGAAACGTAATGATTGTGTTTTGGTGATTGCGATGCCTCGTTTAGAAACTTTTGAGACTGGCAAATAGAAATCGGTCGCGAATGTGCCGTCCGCTTTTTCGTTGATTGACAGCTCAATTATTTGTACTTTTTTTGTTAAAAAAGAGGGATTTTTTAAGGCTGCAAAACGTTGCAAACGACGCGAAACGAAGAACAATAATAATAAAAGGTTCGCTTCTGGATTTGTGTTAGTCTTCTTCTGTCTTTATTCGAAACAGAAAAATAGTAATTCGACGAAAAATAAAGGCGCCACAATTTGCGAATGCGACACATTTTGAAAGTGCAGCGAAACAGGCGATGCTCGACACGCAGATTTGCATCGTCCGCAGATATCATGCTACCTGTGACGTGTTCCATCTTTTCCTCTCAAAATTAAATTACACATGTTCGTTGTAAAAAATATTTGTTTCTTTAATTGGCAACTATTGAATTCGTTTAAGCGCAAGAAATGGCTTTACTTATCCTTAGTTTTGCTTCCGTTTAATTTATTCGCGAAATTGTAGCAAAAGAGAGAAGACATAAAAGTGAGAATGGATGCGAAGTGTGCAGTCGAAAGTCCGGATGGTTCATCTTCGAATAGCTAATAGTTAAAGCCTATTATAGAGGCAATACTGTACTTGGCTTTTATTTTTTCATCCTTCGAGTCTCGAAAGTTTTAGGAAATTCAATTTCGGAGCCTGAAGATGCAGTGAAGCAGAAGCTCCAGTTTTAACCAATGTTGATAAGAACAACAGCAATTTTTCAGCTCCAAGAACTTTTCGTTTCACTGCTCTCTTTTCTCATGTTCTCCGTTCGCTGTTCGCTACATTTCTTAACATTTTGGTGCTCGTTATATACTCAGGAGAGTGGATGCCGCGCTTTGCCACACCGTCGATCGCTGCGATGGCCACCGTTTTCACTGTTGTCCGCTTTATAAGCAAACGATTTAACAGCGCAACGTTCGCATCGCAGCGAAACGAAGCCATGCATTCACTTGTTACCAAATAGATGAGACTTTGCTTCGTTATGTTACACTATTTACTCGCACAGTCTGTCTTTTGGTTGTTGCATTTCTTCTCTTGACAACAAAAAAGCGCAGATTAAAGCTATTCAAGTATTCACAGAAATTTTTTCGTGCAACGACAAACGAAGCGCGAGTGCAACGAAAATGCAACTGTTGCGAATGTTGCGAATTCTCTGCGGTTTACTGTTTCCTCTGTGTTCGCTGTTCGCATAAAAAGTAAATGTAAATAAAAGTAAACGTACGAAAGCGATGTCTGCAAACGTGGTCGAAGTGATCGTTTCATTGAGAGAACAGTGCAATTAAGTGACCATTCACTGTAAACGCCGGACATTACGTATACACATACGCAGTGTACAGCACTCACGTTCTGTATACACTGATCGTATTTATTTTGAATACACATTGATTTTAGCGAACAGTGTGCGTTTGTTTCACTCAAATTCGGCTACAATTCTGTACAATTCGCAGTATTTTTAGAGAACAATATTTTAGCGCTGTTATCGTTGTGCAGCCATTACTTGCCTCGCTGAGACTTATGAAACTTTTTCTGTTCGCTAAATTAATCGTTGTACATTTTACGTTTACGTTTACGACTGCCTTTTGCCTTTCAATCTTGAATTTCGATAAAAAAGAGTATAGTAGCTTGTGTTAGTTTTTCAGAGAAATGAAACACATACACACACACATTTATAAGGTAAAAACAGCCTAAAAGTCATATAACATAAATGTATGGAGAAAGTGTGATAAAAAATTTCATTCTCTACTTTCTGAATTGCTTCCAATATATCCTTCGGACGTTATTTTCTCAATTTATCAGACTTTAGCCTTATTTTACGCCATAAAAAGCTAAGCTTGAAAACTTTTCGACACTTTTTTTAAGGATGAAAAATAACCATTTTTGCAAAAAGCGTTCTGCGAAACTGGAGGAGAGAAGAAGAAATAATTTTTTACTCCGAAATCGAAGTTTTGCTTTTTGCTTAACTTTATGTGTTACCTTCGAGCGACTAGTCAATATCTATTCGCCAGACGTACACCAACGCTGCACACTGTACATGCATGTAACGCATGTTTTTCGATTGCGTACTATTTCTTCTTCGCACACATACACTTCATTTGTGTAATAAACTCGTTAACAGAGATTGAAAGTAACGTGCGAATCGCTAATCAGCGAACACAAGTTTAAGCACGTAATTAACGACGCACGAGTTGCGAATGCGTTTCAATGCACACATGCATCGACACATAAGCAGCAGCAGCGGCAGCCAGCTTTGCATCAATGTGTACATGTACAATGTGCATGTTTTGCTGTTGTGCTCACTGATTGTCTCATGTCCGTTCGCACTTTGCGAGAGGCACACAACACAGTAAACGGCAGATGTGACCGATCCGTGATTTGCGGCCATTCGACGAGTGATTTCTCGAAAATGCAATCGAGTACAACTTTTCGCAGTGCAAATTTTATTGAATTGCAAATGTGTTTGTGAGCGTTGCGAATGTTGTCTATGTGTGCATTACTCGTGTGTGTTTTATTTTTTGCACTCTTAGAACTTAGAACTTATATTTCATAAAATTTGTTGGCAAACGCGAAAAAATGCGTTTTCCATTTCGCTTCTCGCATTTTACCATTTTTGCAAATATATATTTGCGATTCTGGAAATATTTGTCGACCGACGAAATCGTATCGATTTTTTACAAGTTTTACGTGCTTCTCTAATGTGTTTTCTGCAGCGTTCACTGTTCGCATACTTTTCATTGGAGAAAAGAAGAGGCTGGCAAGAAAAGTGTGCGTTTTTTAGTTTTGAAACACACGTAAAAATCGAACAGAATTCGCAGTGCAACACAGCGACTGCCTTTCAAATACATATATAACAACAGTTTTATTGATCAAATAGCAACCGAAAAAATTGTTTCAAATCGGGTGTTTTCATCTGTTTCAATGGCACTTGCGCTGAGAATTTTAAATCAGCTCCATTCTCTGCTACTATTCGCTCTATTTTGCACTCCTTCTTTTTATAATAATTTAATGCTTTTAAAAAACGTTAGTTGCTAAAGTATGTACACTGCAAACATATTTTTTATACATTGCTTTATAGGATTTTAGAGATGTTTTCACTCATTTTTATAGAGTTTTGCTTTATTCTCTCGAATTTCATTCGCGATACACAAGAACAGTGATGAACACACATTGGATGCATTGATGCAATGGTGCAGTTTGTATGCATTTGTATCATTTAAGCGAGAAGACAGTCGAAAAGAGAGAAACGAAATGATAATCTTTGGAAATGCGTAATACGTTGTAAACATAGTTAATATACTATAGTAATTACTGTAATTCGTTACATACAATTTTTCTTCTTCTACGCATTCGTTTCTGCCTCTGAAAAATATGTGAACAATAATTTCTTTTGTGAATGAATACGTTCGGCAATGAATCGCCATAAACCGCAGCTAAATAGAAAAAGCAAAAAACTAGACATAAAAAGGCGAACTTCTACTGTATTCGCTACTGTCGACTGGAGAACAAACCGAGTAATTATATTAACTAAGTTAATGTCGTATTATATGCCTGTCTTCATTGTAATCCCAAAGTTCGAAGCACCACTTTACTCTTCTCCAGAACACTACTTTCGGCACAACACATACGCATTTATACTGTACTTATATTATTTTCGATGTGTGCCTTTTGCATCGTTATTCGCGTTTCGATTCTTGGGTCGCAGCGAAAACGTTACATCACTTTTAGCCTTTGCAAAAGAACAACAACACATGAAGAACACATACACCAATTTTTGCTCTTCTTTTCATTCGGTGTGCAGTAGTATTATTTTCGGCGAATGCCTACTTTTGTTGCACAAAATATGATGTAATTGTTATTTATTGCTCGCCTTATGATCACTAGCTTTCAATTCGTACCGTAAGCGTTTCAATGTTGTCTCTTCGTCCCTCAGTGTGCTCTTCGAGCGTAACAAACACAGTCACAATATACATACATACATGTACGTCATGATTGTATGAGCACCTTTCGCCGTCCGGTTTTACATTACGTTCAATCGTAATTCGCATATTTAACGATTTTTGCGCGCTTGAAATGCGAAGAAGCAATTTTCGTTGAAATATTCTCCGATTATTGTATACGTTCTGTAATTTGGATCGATTGTTTTTGGGATCACAATTTTGATGTGAGCTACACTTTTGAAAATCGACGAATGTTGCGAAGAAAGATGCAATCTAAAGTTATGGCCGTCGATAACCGAAAGTAAAAAGAGCTTTAGCATGTTCTCTGTACGGCCAGTGTATGTGTGTTGTGTGCCCCGATTTAGTTTCATACGCAATAAACCTTTTCTTTCGCTTTTTCTTCGCTACACTTTCACTTTAAACGACTTTCCAATAAAGCGATGCCGGAGAACGCAGAGAAGAGAATCGCTTTATTTCGTCCACTTTACGTTCACTTTAAATGACTTCGTTTTTTCTTATTAATCGACTATTACTCGCAAAATATTGCCTCACATTTTTACTCGTGCATTCATAATTCTTCAGTTGAATGCTATTTTTTCATTAAAGCGCAACAGCAACGAATGCGGCTGCAAATAACTGCTTTAAATTGCGTTCGTTTCAAATGTGATTCGCAATAAAATGCGAAATGTATGAAAAAAGTTGAAGCACACAATTTTGCTGCTTTTTGGCTGTGTGTCACTGCTGCTCGTGTTTCCACTCTTTTCGAATGCAAATTCGGTTCCAATTTCGAGCGTTTCGGCCATTTTTCCAACGAATATTGAGAAAAATGTGTAAAATATTGAAACGCGAGATTCGCATTCGACAACAGATTCGCTTGCACATCGATTCGAGACACGTCCGCACGTTCTATTTGTTATTCGTTGTCGACTGTCGCCGAAGTCTTCAACAGCAGAGAAGAGAGACATTTTAAGTTTCGCAAAATGTATTCGTTGTGTGTATATCTGCAGTGAAAGCAAAGTTAAGGTCTTTTTCAAGTATCGTTTCGAGTGTCTTTGCGACACAACATCACTTGTTTGCTGAACAGAAGCAGCAAAAAAGAGAACGCGGTGATCCACCGTTCGTTACGCACGCGAAACTAGAACAGATCGTTTGAATGGTCTCCGAACGAATGTACATTCAATACGTTCTGTTGTACGTATGTCCCACATTTCTTTTTTTAAAAAATCGCAGCACACACCGAAACGCAACAAAAAAGCAATCAGCGCACAGATGAGTTGTATAGAAACTCGTGCAGAGAGTGAAAGTTGCAAATAAGTTTAGGTACGCGCGTCAGACACGTGCACACATCTCGTCTCCTATTCCTCCTCCTCCTCCTCTGCTCTCTTCGAGACTTCTCTTCGTTTCGCTTCTCTTCTCGTCTTTCCCTGCGAAGTCAGTGATTTGCGATTCGCAAATCGCACAGTTGTTGTATTCACCTTCAATTGTGTTAAAAAACGTAAAATTGTGTGAATTGAAAACGTGGCGAAAATTACTCGCCATTCATTGTGCTCTCTGTTCGCACATAAACTTGTAAAGTTGATCCATAAACGCATCCATAAATTCATACTGCACAGTTTGTGTATATCGTTTAACAGTGAAATATTACATTTCTATTACATATTTATGTATTTAAGTGAAAACATCGTTCATTTTTTGCGCACTTTTCTTCTTTTCGTCAACAATTATTGCGTCTCACAAAAAAGAGTAATGAAAATGTAATTGTTTCTTCGAACTTGAAATCAATCAGTAAACATCAGTAAAACGATTCTCACTTTGCTCTTTGCCTTCATTTTCGTTGTGATTCAAGCAAAAAAGTGAAGAGAAAAAAGTGAGTCCAGATTGCTGTGGAAGCTGAAATCGTGAGCGATTGTCGTGTGCGAACAGGCGATGCCCCGAAGCAATTGAATGCAGCATTCGCTTTTATTACGTTCCGCTCGCCACTGGTCACTTATGCTTTCTTTCTCACTGCTGTTCGTACAACACACACATACTTCTCACACTTCTCCGCTTTTCAGTAGCGATAATTATCAGCCGTTGAATAATAGAACGCAATAGCAGACATTAAACGAACGTTGAATACCGGCGACCATTTAAGTGCCATTTTGTGCAACGGTGTCCAAAGCGGACAAAAAAGGACTGCTATTATATTTCCAGTGTCAGTATGCGAGTAGGACGACGACACTTGGCATCGCAGTGTTCTGTCAATGCAGTGTCAGTGAAGAACGTTTTGCGATGATAAATTATGTTCGCGCCGAAAAGCTAGTATCATTCGTTGTGTACGATACACTTTTTTACAGTCACTGTCTGTTCGTCTACTGTTCGCTTGTTCAGCGAAAAACGTAACTGCGAGCAAACAGCAACACTGGTGCACACACGGTTTGTGCAAAGCTAAAAAACAAAGCCGCAAACGTCAATTAACAGCGATCGGACCTTTTCTTTAAAAAAGATTTATCGTTTTTCGAAAATTTTTCGCCGCAATTTAAGTGCACTTTTCGAGGCTCATTTATAACGGATGCGAGAAGAGAGAAACGCGTGTCTCTTTCGTTGTTTTCTCGCGATTACGATTCATTCATTCATTCATTCTTCGCTTTTTGCTTGCCTTTTGTTTCTCATTCGTTTGTTTCATCGACTGTTTCTTTGTTTCAAACAATCGCGTAAAGCAAAGCATCTGCTCTGCATTTCGTTGTTGCTTCAACTGATAGATAATAGCCGAGTTTTGTAATGTATAAGGGCTGAAATGTGTGTAAATAAGTGATGTAAAAAAGTGTTTCGAATGCATTATTCAATATTCAATCCGGCAAATGGATGATCGAATTGAACCCGTATTTCAGCGATTGAAACGGTGAACCGAAAGTATTTACCTTCGCTTTGCTATTTCTCAATCGGCAAATGTATACAATTGCGGTGATTATTTGTTGTGTTCTTAGAACGTGATTATCGCTGCATTCACGACTCGATTACAAGCAATTATGAAGTTTGTGTTCAATTCGATAATAAGTTGCATTCGCTTTTTAATAAACCGAAAAGTATGAAAAATGTCTCGTTTCATAATTGAAACACTCAATTGTAAAACATAAAACGGTGTCGAAAATCAGATCACTTTTCTGTTGGTAAAAGTTGATTTCGTTTTCAACGTTAAAAGTGCACAAATTTGTGCTAAAAGAGCAGCGAAATAGTGTTGAATGTATTATTCATTTCAAATGGATGCACCGCTGTTTTATAAAACATTTTTTCATTCCATTTATTTGCTGCAAAAAGCGATGTGTGTGCTTTTTTAGAAGTGAAATAAAGTTTTGCGTCTTTTTCTTATTTTTTCTTACTTTTTCTTATTTTGCGCTTAGAAAGTAAAACGCAAGCAACGAACAAGTTAACTGTGTGACAATTCGACTTGAAAATTTGCTCTTTAACTGCGCTCTTCCTATTCTTTATTGTCATACTTCGTCTATTGTCGCCAATTTTTTACTTTTCATTGCGTTTTCCATTCTAAATGCGTACCATGCGAGAATAGTTTCAATAAAAGCTTAAGGATGAATTTTTTATGTCACTCTTCAACTTCAATTCGTTCAGTATGTTCATGTTCGTCTTAATTGACACTTAACTACTAATTTTGCTTTCATAATTAAACATTGGGCGTAAACATTGCCTTTAATTGCAATTGTGCAATTAATATGAAGCATTTAACAATATTTAAAGGTTCACTGAATTGCAAAACGCATTGCAAAAGCAAAGTTTTCTTTTGCTTTTATGCTTACATTTCAAACATTTGTAACAATGTTTATTGAATTAAGAAACGCAACTTGTTTCTTGTCTTTGTTTCTTCTCTCTTCTCTTAATTACATTTGAAAAGTGTTTCTTTGTACACACACACACGCATCGAATTCTCGTTTTTCGCAAAAATTGCGGAAAAAGAATAGCTGCACTTTTTCAGCGAAGGATGAATGCGAAGATGCTACTCAAAATGATTGACTAATGAATTGAAGAAAGTTTTCGCGGCGAGAAAGTCGAGAAAACTTTTTTACAGTTAAGAAAGTTTTAAGTAAACGTCGACGGAATGAAACAAAAATTGTGCGCACATTCATTTCTTGTTTTTTATTTTAGTCGTTAACTGTACTTTTTTGAAAAGAAAAGCAAAACAAAATTCATTTTGAAGATTGCAAACATAGAAAGTAAAGAGGAGAAAAGGAAAGTTTTCTTGTGCAAAAAAATGGCCCGAGTTTAATAAGATTGAATTGATTGTTATTACAAGCGATTTACTTCTCTCTTCTCCTTTTCTCTTTGCTTTACATTTCGCTTTATTTTTCGGGCACAAAAATTTAATTTCTTTACTCTTTCTTGTGCCATTGCAATTTCGTAAATATCAAACTGAAACTTAGTACTTTGCTTCTCTCATTGAGAATGTTGAATCCGACAGAAGTTTCGTCGTTTCTTCGTTTCTATTTTCTATACACTTTTCAGTGTAACAAACGCGACACAAAAATGAAAATATATAAAAAGCTTGGAATCATAGTAGTTTGTGTGTGTGTTGGAGAGAAAAGAGGAGAAAAGTTTTGCGCCGAGAAAAAAGATAATAAGCTTTGCTGTAAAAAGTATTGCAGAATTGAAGAAGGGAAGAGAAAAGCAATACTCGATTTAACAAAAATCGATTCGCAGTCCGAAAATATAAAGTGAAGCGCAAGATTTGCTGTGAAGTTAAAGTTATAGTAATACTAACTCTAAGAAATCTAAGAAATTGACTTTTTTCAATGGACGCAGCGAATAAAGAGAACGCAGTTCAGTTACTCGCTTCTTCTTCCTATTTGATCACATCACTTCTTCTCATCTCGTTTTGCTCTCTCATCTATTCGCAATATACTTTGCATCACATTTTCAATGCATCCTCTTTTTTCAATACGTTTTATTCACTGCTAATAATGTATCAATTTTAGTTGCCTGCAAAAATCTACATGCATTCGCCATATATTCTCGAAACTGCACTTATTTATTGTTGTTGTAGTTTATATTCGCTTTTTGATACATGCAACGCACAACGTTGCTCGCAAGCTTCGTCTTGCCTTTGTTACTCTATTGCTGAGAATAATCTCATCGCGAACACACAACACTCGTTGTCATTGCATTCGCAGGCATCTATTCTTCGAAAAACGTTATTTTCTTGAATATTTTCGGTCGTTTAAAAAGAGCTCGCAAATTACTTCTCTATTACCATATTTCGCTCTTCCCTTTTCTCATCGTTTATTCAGTGAATGCCTTTTTTCGGACACTTTTTTCTCAAAAAAGCAAATTCACAACTTTTTCACGTTTCATAAGACGTTCTCTTCTCTTCGCACTCGCTGTTATAATAAATGATGTTTGGTTTCACTTTTTTATTATTCTGCTTTTGACTCTGAAAAAAGGCAGAAAAATGGAATGAAAACAGAGAACATACCTCATGCTTAAAACCGAACCCGCCTCAAATGCGGATCAATCTCCGCCATTCGACATCATCTCGATTGCCTTTCGGTTCGTGTTCAACTTTCGTTTTCAATTTTTAATCTCACTGAAAAAGGCAAACAACGAAGGAAACCGAAAACCAAAACGATGAATTCTGCGACAGATTAAAAAGCATACCTGATTGTTTACGTTTCGCAACGTCGATATTACGTTAATAGTTATTTTCGTCGAAGATTGCGATCGGCAAAAATATCGTAAAAGTAGTCTGAATACAGTCTGGTAATTGTTTTTCGACTATAAAATTAAGTTGATACTATTGTTAGCCGAACAGTCTGCGAGATAATTTTGTGCACTCGATTATTGCATCGTTGTTGTTGTTGTTGTCATTGTCGTTCGCTTCGATCACATTTCGAAGTAAAACTGTGTAACAAATAATATAAAGGCAAGGCAACGAACGAATTGGTGAATGTCTATGTTTCTATGTGACTATGTGTGTTGCTTGCAACGTTCGGTGATTAACTGCTCTTCTGTTCGCAAAGCAGATTATTATATTTAAGGAGAGCAGCGTTCGCTTAGATCAGGTCGTGATGTGATTGTTTAATAGGGTTAAGGTCGCTGTCTGCAGTCGCGCTTGTCCTTAATAATCGTACTCGTAACCAACTACTTCTACTTCTCCATTCATTCAATGATTCAATCAATGTTTGTTTCTACTTGCATGTGTAAACGGAATGCATTCATTTCGAGTGTAATACAATATACACTCGAACTTGCAACGTGTTCTACCTTTGAACATTTAACTACGTACACTAATTTTGTTTCGCGTTTTCTATTTCCCACTACTTACACGTCTCTCGTTTTGGATGCATATATTATTGCATATTGCAACTTATTCGCTAATTTGTTATTCAAACGAGTCTTTAATTGTTAAGTAGTGTGTATGCAAATTAGTATCTGTTTCATAATGGATATCTTTTTTTAATAAAAAGTCATCAAATTGCAAATTATTCAAGTTTCGCCAAATGATACATTGAATATTAATATTCAATATTTCCGTTTTCCATTCTCACTTTTAATTGAAATTATTGCTTTGAAAAGCGCTTGTTATTTATATATGTTAATAATTTGTCTTAACTTTGTTGAATTTATGCAAAAACCATTTGACTGCTGATTTGTATACGTTTGTTGTAATTTGAAAACAAATTTGTTAGACATGCGATTTAAGCAATGTTCGAAAGAACCACACTAGGATTGCTTGTGAATTAACACGGCTACAAAAAACAAAGAAAATGAAAGGAATTAATGTTTAATGTGAAAACAGTTACTCGGTTTTAGCGATAATGTAGTCGTTTGCATTGCGATGCATGAGCATTGCACTCTTTCGCCGCAATTACAGATTTTTAGATTTAACATTATTGCCGGTAAGATGCAATTCGCAAAGATTGTTAAATCGTGAATCGTGTTTTCATTTCATTATGGAATATATTGTGTGTTCAATTGTTTATTATAGTTCACTTGTGAAATGTGTGTTCACTTTTGATTCGAATCGTGTGTGCTTTTTCCATTCTCTTCAAAAATGGAGTCTTGAAACGCAGTGAAGACGTTCTAGAGAAGAAGAGCAGTGAAAGTGAAAAGTAGGAGTGTTTTTGAAAGTGTGTACTACAATAGATGCCTGCATTCTGGCATTTCTGTGTACTTTTTGCGAGTACACTTTTTTAACGGTAAAAAGTAAAGTAAAAAGAGTGAAATTTCATTGGTGTATCGATTGTAAAAGTCGCCTTGGAAACTAAAATAGTGGTCCAATATTTGAGTTGAATGTTTTATATAGTTTTTTAACTTTTAGAACGTTGGGTGGACACCGTTCATTCTCCGCGTTGCGATGCCGCGTTTCGCTAAAACTTTTGCCTTGCGTTTTCGCCTTGCGTCTCTTTTATATCAATTCGAAGTCGAAAACTCGCATCGAAACCATTTGTTTTTTAACGCATACACACACTGACTGCTTGCTTGCTCTCTTGCATTTTGTTATATTCGACTCACAATTCTCAAAACGAAATATATTTCACTTCGCACACTTCTTTGCGCGAAAACGAGCACAATGATGCACAACTTTTTTCATTATTTCTTCTCTCCTCTTCTTCTCTTCGAAGCAACTATATTTCAATCGCTTTTTTTCTTAAAAATCGATTTCTGTGCACACACACACACTTCTTTTTAACGCTCAAATTTATCGTTGAATTGCGTAACACACACAACGCAAGCTTCGAAACATACATTCGTCCGAAACTTCTCGATCTATAATATAATAATTGTAAGTTATTGTAAAGTCGTTATCATTTTTTAATGAGCTTTTCAAGAATGTGTTGTTACCATTGAATGTGTATGTGTGTGTTGTGTTGTCCGCAAACTGAGATAAATAACCATTCTCTGTGATTCTTGTTACACGCGAATACAAACGATGCATTTACTTGACTCTTTGCTTGACTCGAGTGCTTCGCGAGAAGCGATTCGCATTCAATTACAAATAATCAATTTCAGCTGAGAACGAACACTACACATACACACACACTACGAGCACACAATTAGAACACATTTATTCAATATTTGCTTTTTCTTTGTTTCCCACGCAGTCAGTCATACAAATGCCCGGATTTCGAAGTCTCGGCGACGAGGAAGAGGTCGAATTCGAGTGTAAAACGTCGGACAAAGGATTAGAGGCCACTATGGTCACTGGACCTGAAGGAGAAGAGTGTAAAGGTTCGCATCGAAGACCGATGTCTAAGAAAAAATTTAAAAAAGTGAGGTGAGTAGTGGTCGACGAACAGTGTGTGTCCATTGAATGAGTGATTCCGAATGAATGGTACAATAATCGCCGGTGAGTGATTAGTCGCGTGGATACTGTTGTTCGTGTGTTCAGTGTTCGCATTTTACCATATTTTCATCATTTTAATTGACAACCGCGTCACTAATGTAACAACGATACGTTATAACTTATAAGTTACAAACGTTTGTTAATCGATCGCATTTTTAGTTTGCAAAAATGGTGAACTTAATTATAATTCGCTTGTTTATTGTTTCTTTTCGCAATTTACAAAACGAAAACAAAACACAGTGCCTTTCAATGCATAATATATCGGCGATTAGTGACCAACGTTTTTCTTGTGGTTTTGCTAGTTGCAACACTGAATAGCAGATGTTTCTTGTTTGCACTCACAGTTCGCTTATCGCTTTGCGATGTTTTTGCCTGAAAAACGGCGACATTAGTTGTAAAAAGTGAGCCTTAAAAGTTAACACACCTGCAAACTGGTAATTGCTACGAATCAATTGTTATTGCATACCTTTAATGGTTAAACTATACTCTCGGCCACGCTTTACAGACCAGTATAAGGAACATGTAATTGAAGTGTCGAAAAGAAGATTTGTTTTCAAAGTCGTCTTCTAAAAGGAAAACGATTGCAGTGTAATACATGCGAATGCTTAATTCCGAATACACTTTCACTTTCGTTTCATTTCATTTTATTTCAATACATGTTAAATTTGCAATTTGCAATTCTTTGCAAGTCGTCTCTCTGTTTTTTAAATCGATGCTGTATTTGCATTTCAATTTCATTTGCTTTGGCGCAAGCAGTACAAACAAAGTTTGGCAAACTTTTTGCTTTTCGTTTTTGCTCTGAAAGCAAAGAAAACGCAAATTTTAGTTTCCATTTTTTCGTTCTTCTTTTTACTTTTACTGCTCAATAAAAGCAATGAAAGTAAAAGGGCAAACATTATTACGGAACGTAAAAATTATTACGACTAAAAGAGTCCGTTTAATAACTCAATATTACAATACTCTCAATATTGAACTGAACTGTTGTTATCACTGTTAATTAAGCTAAACAAAAATAAACAACAACACTTTGAAATTGCACTTTTATACGACATACCATTTGAAATGTGTTTTCGCACACAAAATTGCTTCGTCGGTACATGTGAAGTGTGTGTACGGATGTCTCGCACCTTTTTCATCGATAAATCGCCTGTTTTTTGTGTTCTACGACGACAACCGTTTTTTACCGGCGATCTCGTCATAAGCCGAAAGCTGGACACTCAGACAATGGTCTGACAGGGCACACAGGCACTGCTAGTACTCAACTATTGTGTGTTTACAGTGAATAAAGAGCAGTGTGGCAATAGTGTGGCACACAGCTCGCATTATTCACGTTATAAGCAATATATGCATACCCGTCCCCCGCCTCCCCCGCACCCCGCAGACGGTCGACCGAAAAGCAAGCTCGCCATAGACTGGACTCTTGTGTTTCTGAGCGCAAATGTCGCTCGCATAAAGAGGACCCTATTGTTACCTCGGAAACGGTAACAAGGATATGTGTCCACAGGATGTCCACATCTGCTGCTTGTCATCCATTCTTTACATTCGCAACACAACAACTTTTTAGAACTGTGCCGTTCGCGTGTGTTCGTCAACAAATTGTGTAAGAATTGGAGACCAAACGAACGGCAAAATTTTTGCGCTACACTTTTCTTATGGAAACACACAGAGAGCCGCTTTTTCAACCATCATTTATTTTCCATTTAATAAAATAAACGTTTCGATTTTTGCTGTTTTTTATTATATATTCTATATTGAAAAAGATGAAAGAATAAAGTAGTGAACGTAGTTTCCAATTGTAATAACGTTCGCAGCTAGTTTTAGTATAAAAATATATATATTATGTAATATTTTTCGGTGCACTTTTCTCACTTATTTCTGGCAATAAAAGCGACGAAAAATACGGTTCTTTATGTGAACGATTCTAAATAAACGGCTGTCGATCGCTGTGCGAAAAACTTGTAGCAATTTGTTGTGAATGTGTTGCCGTTGTATGTGTCTGTTAAAAGTGTAACATTTTTAGCAATTAAACTGAGCGCACACAGAACTAAAACAACGTTTCCTTTGTAATCGAAATAGATGTTACAACTGCGGAGAGTTCGCAAACCATATCGCTGCAAAGTGCAATTTGGGACCACAGCCGAAAAAGTGTCATCACTGCAAAGCTGTAGACCATTTAATCGCCGTGTGTCCATTGCGAGAAGAGAAGAAAACGAAATCGAAAGGTTCCGCGGTGAACGGTGACTCTGGAAACGGTACCAGCGATGTGGGCTCCGAAGATACTCAACCGACCAGCGAATGTTGATTGTGTCTCACTCGCAGTGTCGACTCTTTTTATTACTAAATTTGTGGCTTCGATTTCAGTTTTATTGCATTCCAATTTACTATGGATACAAGATGCGAACACGACGACTACAATACCAATATACATTCATTGTTAACTCATTTTACATAAATAAAACTAAAATCACCACAAATTTCTGTAATTGTAATTTTGTAATCTATAATATTTGGACACCTGTCCCGATTTAGGAGACAATCTCGTCTCTAGTTACTGATTCTTACCTATTAATTACTGACGAAATTTAGAACCAAACAAACATACGCATTATTCAAAAACATTCAGGTATACACCAAAAATCATCTCAAACTTCTTTTGTGTCAAAAATAAAATAAAAAATCGATTCAATTTGCCGTCAACTTTTACTCGAAACGATAGACTCGGTAACATCGGCAAACGATAGATGTCGCAAAAATCATCCGGCTATGGTGTTCACAGTTGTTTCGTATGAATAGTGAGGTGCAAATTGCAGTCAGTTTGCATCATAGTTCACATATCGCGGATTGCGACTTTTTTCAACACTTCTTCCGCGACTTTTGCTATTTGTTACATTCTTTTTGTATTTAAATACTCGTGTGGAAGATTGCTATGCATTCAGACGTGAAAATGATTCGTGTGCCACGTTTATCTGAATACTTGAGAACTCGCAGCAATAACAGTCGTCCATTGGACCGCGAAGACAATTTCGACGAACACTCTTATCTTCGGACTCAAAGAGTGAAAGCAATGAAACAATTGCAACGAAATCAACTGCCGAATTGGACTCAGTTAAGAGACGCATTGAAAGGAAGCTCAAAAGCTAAGAATTTAACGGAAAAAGAGATTCACCATCGACTCAATGACGTGTTAGCGTCTGCTCGACAATTAACCGGAAACGAATGGCCGAGTGACTTGGTTGAAAGTGTAGCTGTTTATGTACTTCAGTTAACATATGATTCAATGTTCGTCGATAATAGTGTGGCAACGATAAATGAACAGAAACATAAATTGAATGCAATGTTTGGTTGTTTTAATAACGAGTTACTCAGTAAAGTTTATGAACAATGCAAATTTATACTGAATTCTGTTGAGAAAGGTGATCTGATTTATTTGTTCGATCACAATCACAATATTAAACCAACGAAAAGTGGTAAAGCGCGACATAAGGCTAAAGGATTTGAATATTTGAAAGACACCGAATGGCAGCAAGACTATGAAATTGAATGTGATTTATTTCGATGTCCACCGGATTTAGACTTATCTTATTTGTCGTGGGATTCGATGACCGATGAGCAGAATAAAAAGAAAAAAGAAGTCGAGCTTAGTTTTCAATACATCGCTCCTGTTACCGATTCTTCGAATGAAACCGAAATTGATTCCAGTGTTGACAGAAATTCAGAATTGATTGTAAAAAGGCTTCGAGACGATTTGCAAAAATTCTGCAATGAAAACGCACAAATAATGCCTGTTGCTGATTTAATGGAATGTATACTAACATTTTTAGAAGAAAAACAAAACATTCATGAATTGGAGCACGACTTACTCTCGTTTCTCGGAACCGAAAGATTAACGTTAATTCGAGATATAATTTCAAATCGGGAGCAGATCATCGGCCATTTACGAGGTTATTCGCAAGAATCTGTCATAATAAAGCAACAAAACTACATTCCATTGCCATCGCTTTCCAGCAAACAACCGTCCATCACACAAAGTGTTGTTATTCAAACAGCGGAAGAAAAGCAGTTACAAAAATTGCATCGAAAGTTTGAAAAGAAAGCTTTAAAGAAAGGCGAAGGGAGTGATTTCGAAAAAGTGAAAGTGGACCAAAGATTGATGAACGCAATGGTTGCTCCAATCTTTAGAGATCCGACACCATTTAATACGAAATCGTATCCATTTGTGTTCGATTCTTATGCTGAAGCGAAGCAATCAGCAGCTTATATCTGTGGCCATAAAATGATACTTCCAACTAACTTCACACGTCAAGATAACCGTCAATGGGAAGAAATATCGATTCCGCCGGCAACCAAACTGCCTCCGCATGTTGCAGATAAGTTTAAAATAATAAATATTGAAACAGAACTGAACGAAATTGGGAAAAAAGTGTTTTCGGGGGTTAAAAATTTGAACCAAATTCAATCGATCGTTTATCAGACTGCTTCAAACGGTAATAGTAACATGTTAGTTTGTGCTCCGACAGGCGCTGGTAAAACAAATATCGCTTTGCTCGCTGTGCTTAACGAAATCAATAAAAACTTGGATCCGATAACCAATAAAGTGAAAAAAGATCAATTTAAAATTGTTTACATCGCACCTATGAAAGCTTTGGCAGCTGAAATGACCGATAATTTCTCTAAAAAATTGAAACCGTTAGATATTAATGTCAGAGAATTGACAGGTGACATGCAATTATCGAAAGCTGAAATAATGAACACGCAAATGATTGTAACGACGCCGGAAAAATGGGACGTTGTCACACGAAAATCAAAGGGCGACGTTCAGTTGTTATTGCTCGTCAGACTTTTGATAATAGACGAGGTGCATTTGTTACAAACTGACAGAGGACCTGTTCTCGAAGCGCTGGTTGCACGAACAATTAGACATGTTGAGTCAACTCAACAAATGATACGCTTGATTGGCCTGTCAGCTACACTTCCGAATTACATGGACGTTGCAGAATTTTTGCGAGTCAATCCAAATGATGGTCTGTTTTTCTTTGACAACCGCTTCCGTCCAGTTGCGCTTCATCAGACGTTTGTTGGGTGCAAGGGTCCACCATCACAACAAGCTTACTTCATGGATGATATTTGTTATGAAAAAGTTTATCAATATGTGAAAAAAGGTCATCAATGTATGGTGTTTGTTCATACACGCAATTCGACGTTCAAAACGGCGATGGCTCTAAAGGAACGAGCGCAACGAGAAAAGCAAATCCAACAATTTCAATGTGATGTTCCGTCTAGTGCGATTAAGTCAATGGGTCGATCGCGTAACAAACAGTTACAAGAATTGTTCGAAGCAGGATTTGCGATTCATCATGCTGGTATGTTGCGACAAGATCGTTCCATGGTTGAGAAGTTTTTTCGAGATGGATACATCAAAGTGTTGGTGTGCACGTCAACACTTGCCTGGGGTGTAAATCTGCCAGCACATGCTGTAATCATTAAAGGCACAGAAATATATGATTCTGCTCATGGAAAGTTGGTCGATCTCAGTATGCTCGATGTTGTTCAAATATTTGGTCGTGCTGGGCGACCTCAATACGATACTGAAGGACACGGTACGATTATTACATCTCACGACAAGTTGCAACATTATCTTTCCATGTTGACCAATCAATATCCAATTGAGAGTAACTTCTTAAGTCATTTAACTGATAATTTAAACGCCGAAATTGTTCTGGGAACAATTACAACTATAGAGGAAGCCATTGAATGGTTGAGTTATACTTATGCTTTTGTTCGAATGGTACGAAGACCAATGGTCTATGGAATCGCAATGTCTGAACTTGAAAACGATCCGCTGTTATACGATACGAGAAGAAATATAATTATGGATTCTGCGACACTATTAGACAGTGCTAAAATGGTGCGATACGATGATAGATCAGGAACGTTGGATCCCACAGATTTAGGAAGAACTGCTAGTCACTACTATATTAAATATAACACTGTACAGAAATTTAATGAATTATTATTTGAAGATATGTTGGCAGACGAAATAATGCAAATGCTTTGTGAAGCTGAAGAATTCGATCAATTAAAGGTAAACAGCTTTCATTTGTGTAATTGTTAATATTTTGTTTATAATAGAGTCGAGAAGAAGAAATGGATGAACTTAAACGTTTACATAATAATTCTTGTGTTTTGAGGATTAAAGGAGGAATGGAAAACACACATGGAAAAGTCAATATATTGCTGCAGTCTTATTTATCTCGCGACAGAATTGAATCGTTTTCTTTAACTTCAGATCGAATGTATATAACGCAGGTGAGTTTAGCACAGTGTTGACATTTGACTGTGATACTATTTCCTTTTTTAGAACGTTATTCGAATGGCTCGTGGAATGTTTGAATACGTATTGAAGAAAGGTTATGCGCTATTAGCGAGAAAATTGTTAATCTTGTGTAAAATGTTGGAGAAGGAAATGTGGGACCATGAGACACCATTTATGCAATTTAGATGTCTAAGTTTTAATGACATTGAAAAAATTGAGAAATTACACTTAACACCTGAAAAAATTCGTTCCGATGAATTGACAACGCAGGAAATTGCAAGATTAATGCGAGTTGATAGCAAAGGGCAAATATTGAAGAAGTTAGCGAGGACGTTACCAAACTTAGACATTGTGGCTGTGATGCAACCAATCACCCGTACTGTTTTAAGAGTAACTTTGGAAGTAACACCAAACTTCATATGGGATGATTCTTATCATGGAAAGATTAGTGAGACATTTTGGATATGGATGCAAGATGCAGACAGCAACCATATTTACTATTTTGAGCATTTTGTGGTCACTAAAAAACAAGTCGTTAAAAAAGAGACACAATTACTTGTGTTTACCATTCCATTGTTGTCCGCAGACAGTGTACCTTCTCACTACATAATTCACTGTGATTCTGAATACTGGTTGGGATGTCTTCAGGAAGAGTCGGTTCCTTGCAAAAACATTATATTGCCAGATAAGTTTTTGCCTTTCACAAAATTACTCGATTTGGAACCACTGCCAATTACAGCTCTTCAAAATCCAATTTTTGAATCAATTTATACGATAACTCATTTTAATCCAATTCAAACGCAAATTTTTCACACGTTGTATCACACTGATGCAAACGCTCTTATTGGTGCTCCAACTGGTTCCGGTAAAACTATATGTGCTGAAGTGGCAATGATGCGAGTGTTTCAAAACTACACACAGTCGAAAGTTGTGTACATAGCTCCATTGAAAGCTCTGGTTCGGGAACGAGTAGATGATTGGAAGGTGAAACTGGAAGGGAAACTTGGAAAGAAAGTGGTTGAATTAACGGGAGATGTGATGCCTGATGTGCAGGGTATTATGGAATCTGATGTGATCGTGACTACACCTGAAAAATGGGATGGTGTAAGCAGAAGTTGGCAAACCAGAAGATATGTCCGCGATGTCGCGCTTATTGTTATCGATGAGATTCACTTATTGGGTGAAGATCGAGGTCCTGTTTTGGAAGTCATTGTATCAAGAACAAACTTTATTGTTGGACATACTGGAAATTTAGTAAGAGTTGTCGGTCTTTCAACAGCAATTGCAAATGCTCAAGATTTAGCGAGTTGGTTGCGCATAGGAAAAATTGGGATGTATAACTTTAAGCCTCAAGTTCGACCAGTTCCTTTGGAAGTTCACGTTTCTGGTTATCCTGGAAAACATTACTGCCCTCGAATGGCATTGATGAATAAACCAACTTTCAGAGCAATCAAGCAACACTCTCCTAAGAAACCTGTGATTGTATTTGTCTCTTCGAGAAGACAAACTCGACTAACTGCATTCGATTTGATTGCTTTCGTAGCACAAGATAATCCTAAACAATGGCTTCATATGAGTGATGAAGAAATGGATTACCTAATAAACAATAATGTTAACGATACAAATTTAAAGATGACCCTTGCTTTTGGAGTTGGTTTGCATCACGCTGGACTCCAAGAAAAAGATCGTTCTTTGGTAGAAGAATTATTTTTACACAACAAAATTCAAGTTTTAATCACCACTGCTACGCTTGCGTGGGGTATCAATTTACCAGCCCATTTGGTTGTCATAAAAGGTACCGAATATTTTGATGGAAAGCAGCATAGATACGTCGATTTTCCAATTACGGATGTTTTGCAAATGATGGGGCGGGCCGGAAGGCCTCAATTCGATACTGAAGGAAAGGCTGTGATTCTAGTCCAAGAAACTAAAAAGGAATATTACAAAAAGTTTCTTTACGAACCTTTCCCGGTTGAATCGAGTTTGAAGGCAGTTCTTGCAGAACATTTGAATGCTGAAATTGTTGCCGGTACAGTCAGTACAAAGCAAGACTGTATCGATTACATGACATGGACTTATTTCTTTCGCCGAATCCTGAAGAATCCGTCGTATTACGGCTTGGATAACGTTGAGCCGCAGAATTTGAACAAATTCCTTACTGAATTAATCGATACGACTGTGTCTGAACTCATTGAGTCTTATTGCCTCGAAATAGATTTGGAAGACGAAAGAACATTGATTCCAACAGCCTTCGGCAGAATTACATCTTATTATTATTTGCAACACAAAACTGTTCGAATGTTGAACGAGCAGCTTATTGACGACTCACTTGATTTTCAATCACTGCTAAATATTATCTCAAAATGTCACGAATTCAATGAGTTACCTGTTAGACACAACGAAGAAATTTTGAATGCCGATTTATCGAAAGACTGTCGCTATACAGTCAACGATCTATCATTTGACAATCCCAATACAAAGGCATTCTTATTGTTTCAAGCACATTTTTCGCAACTGGAATTACCGTGTAGTGATTACTTGACTGATCTAAAATCTGTTTTAGATCAGTCCATTCGTATAATTCAAGCCATGATTGACATCGTTGCAATGAAAGGATTCTTATCAACAACTTTGAAACTAATGATTGTTATGCAAATGATCACACAGGCACGATGGTTCGATGAGTGTACTGTCATGACACTGCCGTTCGTAGAGAAAAGTATGATGTCTGTGTTTGCTGAAAGATTGCACACGAATTTACCGCAACTAATGGATTTGGTCTCCGCAAGAGGTTATGAACCATTGGTTAATAGTTTAATTACTTGTATGGAGGAATACCGCATTGCTGAAGTGCATCAGATATTACTGAGGTTACCGATCATAAATATTCAAGTTTCGCTAAGAAAATTACAGGAAAATGAAGAGCAAACTAATGACAGATCTGATAAAATAGGACTTGAAAAGCCAAATACAGCAATTGCAAGACGATGTTATCAACAGCTAGAAGCGGATACAGAATACATGTTGACTGTGAAATGTGTTCGACAAAATTCAGGTGATCTTTCAATCCAAAGAACTAAAGCATTTGCACCAAAATTTCCAAAAAAGAAAGACGAGTGTTGGTTTTTAGTCTTAGGAGATGCAAACACAAGTGAATTGAGTGCTATGAAACGAGTTGGGTACATCGCTTCCTCGAACGTACATAACCTTGTGTTCAGAACCCCTTCAAAGGCTGGATTATTTATTTATAAGCTGTATTTTATTAGTGACTGTTATTTAGGGTTGGACCAAGAGTATGATTTGAATATTGAAATCGCCAATTGATTTCGCCTTCATATATTTCACGCACTGGACAGTTAATGCAAATTTGGTAGCTTCAAAACTCGCATGCAGTCAGTAAACAAGATTTTAAAAAATGTCTTACATTTAGCTCGAAACCCAAATAAACTTGAAGATTGAAGGCTGTTGATATTGTTTAATAATTCAACGAAAGAAGTCATTGTTAAACTTGCTGTTAATTTACAAATTCCGCCAACTGTTTTTATGTGTTAATAATGACTGTAAATCATTAAATAATTCATTTATATTACTGTGATTTGAGTAATCGATAAAGTGTGTTCTCAGTCCTGTTAGTTACCGTACTTCCTCACTTTATCCAACATTCAATTTAATTCCACTGCGAATAAAGATTTAATTTTTAAGTTGAGCGACAACACGCTCAGCAATGGTATGAAACGAACAAGACCTTTGCAGGCACATCGAGTTCGGACCTCCACTTCTCTGTGCCTGCAATACTGTTTCCTTTGTTTATAATTTCTAATTTCATTTCTCACTTCAAAAACACATCTGCCATTTTGTTAAATTCAGTTTAAACAAACTGACGAAATGGTCGGTGAAACGGGTCAATTTTTAATTGACTGACGTTTCGCATAACAACTG
>NCKV01000194.1:0-23522 GCA_003675905.2 Leptotrombidium deliense
GTGCCACTTTTGCAGCGAATCTCGAAAGGCGACGAAAAATAGTAGTATTCATCCATTAACAGAGTGTGCAAGTATTCATTCTAATTTTCATAAGTGAATCTGCATTAAAATCTATGAGTTTTTAATTCACAAATTAGATTAAACAATTAAGAAGAGCAATATTCGAAAAATATGCAAAATTGTTATAATAAACGAAACGTGAGCTACAACTGAATTGTTAATATGCATTAAAATTGAATTAGTGAATTGAGAATTGTGTGTGATGCTTTCAATGATAATACCGCATCACAATTCGCGAAACCGCGATTGTTCGGTAATGGAAATATGGCGAGTTTGAGTCGTAAACGGACAATAAGTCGAGTGGAATGGAAACGATGCGATGTTCACTGTTCGCATTGTCACAATTGAATTTATCGTTCGTTTCTCTTGTAGCGAATAAAACAAACGAAAATAAAACTTTTTCTGCTCTCTTATCCTCTGTTTCTCTGTGTTCTTTGCTTTCTTCTCGTTTCGCGTAATTTTCTGTGCGTTCTTCGCAAATATCAAACAGCAAATAGCCTTTTAACCATTTTTTGCGTACTTATTCGATAGCGATTTGAAAATACACTTTTTCTTTATCAACTCGCAATTGTGTGCACTTTTGTAATTATAATTGAGCAGCAATGCAATGAATCTCAGCATCTCTGCAAACGAAGTGAATATAGTGTTCGATCATCAGCGAAACGATCAGCAATGTCTCGATTAACGGATCGCATGTTTCTATCTCAGCGGTTGCCACAAACACATTCACATTGAATGAGCAAAAAATTGTTTGCCATTTATTTAAAAATCGATGAAATTTGTTAACCCTATTTCTTTACGCGTAAATAATTGACGAAAACAAAAATGGTTGCAATGTTCACGCGATAAGCGAACAGCGAAAACAAAAAACGTTGAATTTGTTCTTCTTTTTCTGCTCTTGTACACTTCGCAATCACAATTTGCGTTCTAATAACACGTATAATATCGTTGAATGCGTCGCAGAAACATCGGAATTTTGTGTCTGCTATTTAGAACAACGAATGAACGAATGAAGAAAAAAGAAATGAAGGCGCACACATTCGCTTTCGATGCGTTCCTCGACTATTATTTATTCTTGTAAAACTTTTTTAAACACACTTTTTTCGATTCGAAAGCAATTTTAGTCGCACGCAAATCGATGCGAATATTGTTACGAACGCGTTACGCTTGTCGTATTCGATCCGAGAATTATTGAGTTTTCACTCTTTTTCATTTCGCTTTGTTTTGTGTGAGAAAATAAGAATCGCTTTTTTATAAAGTGTGTGTTCAAGATTCGAAAGCGATTCGAAAATGTTTTCGAATGAAAATCGCTGAAAATAAAAACTTACTTTTGACTTCATCTGAAGATGCTGCGTTTTGCGTGCTGCACACTGTTTGTGTACATGTTCATTGTGTGTTCATTGTGTATGTATTCTGCATTCACGGCGTGAACAGCGAGAATGCGATGCGATCGCTTTCTTGATCAATGCATGCATCGCTTTTCTATTTTCATTTTTATAACTCGCGAAACGATATTTGAATACAAATGTAAGCCACTTTTATGCAGCTAACAAATTTAACTATTTCGCCTTTACGTATTCGTCGTATTCGCAGTAAAAGTTTCTTTAATTAAATTTGTATGTTTGAGAGAAGAGCGAAGTGTGTATTCTTGAATGTATTGCAGTATGTGTTGCAAATGCGAATGAACACAACAAAACGTACACAATGCACACAATTTCGTCTATTCTCACTCCATTCTTCAGCCTCAAACCTCAACTACACATATACGTATTTCGTTCACTCCTCGTTCTTCGCGTCTCTTGTCTGCTTTCAATGTTTTCGCAAAATGTTTGTTCGAAAATTCGAGGCTGCAATTATATCGAATTCTCTCGCAAGTGCTCCGCAAAGCACTCCTCGCATTTACTTCGGCTTTCAAAAGGATCAACTTTTATGCAAATCATTATTTGGCGAACAAACATCTTGTTCAACAATCGTTTCTAAAAAGAGTCGTAAAATTAAAAGATGCGTTCGAATAAAGCCTTCTGTTTTATTATTCGTGTCTCTTTTGTTTTTTGAACATATTTCGCTGTTCTCTGTTGTGAAATAAAACGACACTCGTTGTTGTGAAATATGAATTTCCATTTCTGAGGTTTACAGCGAAAAATGTTAAAAGGTTGTTTATTTGTATACACAAAAAGTGTGTGCAATTGTTTTGACTGCACAAAACATCGGTCAGTAAAGCCATGAGAAAAGTATACGCATCCATTTGTCTCTCTTGAATCAATTGAAAAAGAAAAACATTTTTTCGAAAAGTTTGCAAAGATAAAGAAAAGTGGACACAACGAGACTGGCGAGCAATTTGTTCTCTGCAAGACAGACACCTTTTTAAACGTTACAACGAAGAAACAGCAGCGATTGTTGTTCACACTTTCTAAACGTTATTGGAAGAACATTAAAGCGACGTTTGATTAAAAAAGTGAACAAATTTACAAGAATTGCACAAGATTCGAGTCGACTACTGAAAGCATCGATTGGAGAGCAGTGAACAACACAGAGAATCGTGTGCCGATCGAAAATACACTTCACTGTTGGCAGTGTTCAATTTCCTGTTTGAATATAGTGCATATTTTTAACGTTTACGTCAACTGTATTTATCAGAACGATTCGAGCACATTTTAAATGGAAACGTCAATTCTCGGCGACACAAGTTTGTCATTATTAAAGTTTTCTCGAACGACTTTGAATGCGTGTGAAATATTGAATATGAATTTTTGAGATACATTAAATTAGAATGCGTTCAAGTTTAGCAAAACGTGCAGAATTTGTCAGCAACGAACGAACCAAAAAGTATGCAATGCCTTTCAGCGGTATTATGTTCACTGCTGTTTAAAAATTTAAATAGAAGAAGAGGACTGAGAATGCAATGCATTCAATTTCGGTCAATCTTTTCTTCACTTGTCACATCGATTGAAACGAAACGTTTTGCAATGCAATGCAATGCAACGCAATGTGTGTTTGCATTAATGCGATGGCAATAAATGAAAACGCATCGAAATAAATTGCATGCGTAATGTGCTAACAATAATACTTTAAACATTTATTAAATTACAATATTTTGAAAAAAAGTGTAATCGAAATGTTGCATGCTCATCGATTGCACGAGCAGATGATCGCAGTTGCATTTGTGCATCACTTTGCAGCATCTCTATTCACTGTTCGCAAATTCGCTGAAATTAAGCAATGAATGTAATGTAACGAATCTACATTTTAAAGTAAAAAGTAACGAAATTCAAAATGTTTAGTAATTTATGAAAAAACAAAGAGTTACGAGAGTACCAAACGAAAGTACCATAAATTTTTTCGAATTAGTTTCGCGCTGTGCAATCGAGAAGTTCGTATTTCGGCTATAAAAAAATTGTACATTTTTCTTCTTACGTCTGAATTGAAGAACGAAAGTACTTTCTCCAACATTTCTCGCTCGTATATTTCTTATATATATAAAAGCAAAATCGCTGCTTTAACTTTTCTTTTTTAATTCATTCGCCTTTATTTAAAAAATATTGCATCGCGAACTATGACGTTATTAAATATGTCTTCTGTTTTCATAAAGCAATAATGCACCGAAAATTCTTCACTCATTCACCAAGTCGACGACGCACATTCGAGACTCGATATACTTCTTCGTCGATAATACATTATTAATCAAATACCGACCAATTCGTTGAACGTTTATGAAATCAATTTATCTGTCGTCTTTAAAGTGAAGCAAAAGTGAATGCGATGCGATGCGATGCGATGCGACGACCATTCATTCATTTATCGTTGCACGCTGCACTTTAATTATATAATAAAACAACTTTTTTAATTAATTACTCGAATAGTCTGCGTTGAAAAGCAATGAAACTGTTTAATTTATTAACTCGTGGAAACAAATCGAGTTTAAATTCTTTTGCAAAGCGAACAACAGTTTTTCGCTATTGATTTTCGGTGAAAATTGATTTCTAGAAAAAAGAAGCAACAAAAGTCTGTGTAAACTTGAGTTGGAAATCAATTTTATCAAATTTGCTTTGGTTTTTAGCGAAGATATTAGAAGGATAATTTGTGTTCGCAGTGCGTGTTTACTTTCGGCGAGATAATGTATTCGTCTGAAGACGCATTACTGAGAAGTGATACATTCTGAGAGAGAATTGCAATTCTGGCTGCGATTTCAACGAGAATTGATTATATAACGAATTTGATAAATTGATTGAAGCCGTGTGCCGTATAATTGAAATATGGTTTGAAGTGTATTGTTGTTTTTGTACACAATTCACTGAGAAAAATATATATCGCATCGCTTCGAGTAACTCAACTGCAAAGCTTGCAGTCAACTATTGTATCACAGTGATTCGTAATTGTTGTGTGTTGCGAATATAAAACGATTTCTTTCACAGTTTTCACGGCGTTAAAAAATGGAATAAAGTCTTTATTGTTTTCGTTTGGTCAGTGTTGTTGCTTTTCGGTCGCAGTTAATTGCGTTCGAATTGCGCCTCTTTTATGGAACATTCGAAATGTTCGCTGTAATAGTGAAATACTGGTGAAATCGCTTTTTCGCTCCATTTGTTTTATCGTTAATAGAGTTGCGAAACAAACACACACACATCTTATCCTGAGAACAACACACAATCCACTTTACTGCAGCCCGTTAATAATGTAAAAATATACTTTGCAAATCTTGAAAAGTTCACTTTGCTGCTTGCATAAAATTTGAGGATAATTTTACGACGATTTTAAAGTTTGTTGTGCTCTGTTCTTGTTCTGCTCTGTTTTCGGCGAAGAAAAGAGATTTGAATTTCTTTGCTAACGACACACGAATGCAAACACGCCGAAAAGAAGAAACATAAATACACAAACGAATATATATGTATTTCTTTGTCAGTGCAGAGAAAAGTTTTCCAGCTTTTCTTTTACATTCAATACAAGAGAATAAACAAAACAGCGAACTTTTTTACTTTTCTTTTCTCTTCATATTCACAAGTTTTGTGCAACTTGTGCGAAACAAAAATATGGCACATAAACTTCGAGACAATCTGAAGGCAAATTCGGCGAAAATTATGACGCATTTCGAGGAGCATGTTGAACATAAGCTTCGCGTTACGTTCGACTCGCGTTGCGATCTATTTTCGACGAGACTTATAAATATTAAATTAAAAGGCGCGACTAAAACGAAAGTAAACGTTGAGCGAAACCGAATACTTATTGAAACAATCGCCGGAGTTGACATCGAAAATTATATTCGCTTCTCTAGTTTGTTTGGCATCAAATTCAACGTTTCTTTTGCTTGTGCTTGTGTCTTGTGTGTCTATGTGCGTCTGGTAATGCACTTTAATGCAGTGCCATTATAAGAGCGCCATTCTCATTCTCCATTATTCGCTCCTTTTTCTCTTTCGCTTTTGTATCGATTAACAAACATCACTCTTTTGTGCTGCGGTTTAATTAATCATAACTTTGTATTAATTAATGTATAGAACTGGTAAAGCCCGATAATTTAGTTTTCCAAAATTGCGAGTCTATTAAAAAGTGAGTGTGTACGTTGAAAAAGAAAATTAAGCAAAGAAGCGAAGCAGTGTAGCGATATTAACAGTGATGCACAATAAATAGGCGCAATCGTTTCACTCTCTGTTCAAATCGCTTTTTGCACACAAAACCGTTTCGCCTTAAAAGTCAAGCACAGAATAAGTGATTAATTAGAACGGCGCAAAAAGAAATTAGAAAATTGTTCAACTTCTTACCAAATTATAATTAACAAGTATTCGAGAGTGAAATATGCCGCTTTTGTGTTCACCATATCGCAATTAATATTTGAGTTCACTTTTGCAGCGCAGCTAATTTAACGATTCGCAGAACGTTGTTGCCTCGCACAACAGAACACTGCTAAACAAGTGAAACACTACAGAAACAATACTTAAAACTTTTGCAGGCACTCTTCTATATTTTTTTAGTATTTTTCTTATTCGCACACAACTCTTATTCATTCGTTTTCTTTGGCGATTATTTTTCGTCGAAAAATTGCGCTCAAAACTCTTTACATCTAAGTTCGTATGCATAACGCTTCAGGTTGTATACACTTGTCTCGTTATTTTTAATCATGAATTATTTTAAATATACTTCACTACGTTTATATTGCAACTGCGATTCGTTTGCAGCGAAATACGGTCTCAAGAGTTTCATAAACTTTTCGTTGCGAAAAGTGAATGTGTTTCACAAAGAAAATGTCTGCGAATGTAACAAACGCGAACAAACGAGTAAAACAACAACAGCACAACAATTTCCATTTACACTCCATTTTATTCTTATTTAGCTGCATTCGAGTTGCATAATTTAAAATTAAATTCGAAAACATTAATGAAAACGAAATGTGAATGTCGAATATAAATTTTGAAATGCGAATTGCATCACAATAATCAAGGGATTCGCGAACGGCGATTATTGAGTTACTGCGAACTCTTTTCGAGATGAACTTTGTGCTCAAATTTCGCTTCAAATACGAATCTCGACGACTCGTGTATTCACATCAATTCAAATATTAATTAAACGAGATGAAAAGTGACGGTTTGACAGTGGTAATTGCTTTGAAATGAACGAACGTTATTTATAATATCGTATTCATTGTGTAGTATACGTGTACTCATTAATTTATAACGTTTAACAATTATAATGAGATCGCAGTGCACTGAGTTTACATTATTTGTCGAGTAATTTTGCAAACGAATGAAATATAGCATTCGTATTGAATATCATTTTTAAAAACGGACAGAAAGGAAAAATAATATTTTTTGACGTTTTAAAGTATTACGGATGCATTGAAAACATTGGTAACATTTATCATTCAATGTATTTCACTGTAACACAAAAGTATTTTATTTTCTTTGACTTTCCAAACGCAAATGTATTAAAATATTGAATGAATGGCAAATGAATGTTGCATCATTTGTTTTTGTTTGCAATCTTGTCGTTGGTTGCATTTGCAGTTGCATTGCATTTGCAGTGCATTGCATTTCCAATCTGTTTGCTATTCGAATGCAACATTCATTTCATTTCACTTCAATCACATTAATTATCTCAATAAATATTAATAGTTGTTTAATGTTGCATGTCGATTTTTAATTGACTCTTGAAAGGCAGCGAATTTAAATAAACACAAACAAACAAAATGTTTGTTAATTGAATAGTTTTCACGAAAAATTGAATGTAACTTTGGTCGAACAGTAAGCAAGTACTTTCGTTGAATGGAAGTACGCAAAGCGAACAGTAATTGGATGTTAAAGTGTTCGTGTTATGAACGAAGAGTATAACATTTTTATCGAAGCGATTGCGAAATAAAATATGTTGACGACGTATACAGTCTGCTACAGTATGCTGCAGTGTGCTTCTTGTTTGCTGCGAAATTTGCTGCTCTTTTATTCAAAAAGTCACGTAAAAGACGTCAGAAGTAAGTAAATATACGTTTACATTTGAAAAGCAGCAAAAATGAATTGAAAGCAAGGCACGAGCAGAAGAAAGAGTAAAAGAATCTTTCTGTCGTCTTACTTACTGTAAATGCTAAACACTGACACCGAAAAAATGCTCCAGAAATTGATTTCAAATACGTCCTCGGCTTCTGGTTCTGTCGTATTTTTAATATTTACTCTTCGGCTTTTAAATACACTCTCGAATAAATGTGCTCTGAAAAAATTATACTCGCAAAACAAAAAATGATTACTTTCTAACTAAAAGTAAATGCTCACTGTAATCACATTTGAAGTTTGCAAATTAAATTCGACTTTCAAATTTTGAAAGGAAAACTTTTGAGCGCCGAAAGAGCAGCAAAGCTGATTAACATTTTAAAACGAGAATTGTGTTTGTTAATATCGGAAAAATGTGATGATGGAAATTTTGCAGAAATTTAGTTTCGTTATGAGAAGTGTGATGGAAAGTAAGGAAAACAATGGCGATTTGCGATGGAAGCGGCTTCCGTTCGCTGTACTTCTTTGCTCAGCAAAAGTATAAATGAATGTTTTCCTCTTTGTTAGACAGCATCAATCTTTTGAATGCACACTCCAGTGAACTTGAATTGAAATTAGCCTACAATCTGTACGATGCGTTCGCAATCTACAACGATCTGTTCGATGAAAGTTGTTCACTTGCTTCTTCTTCGCGAAAACGATCGAGTAAACTTTCTTCTTTTAAAACTATAAAATACTCGCAAACAAATTATAAGAGATCAGTGATCACATTTCGAACTGTTCTCGAGTTGTGCTCGTCGTTGCTCGCGAATAACGGTCTCTTTTGTTGATCGACGCTTGAATAGCGAACGCACTGAGAAATGGATGAGAAATGAATGGCAACGAAATTAATTAAGAGCGGCGATGTTGAATGAATGACTCGAATGAGAGTATATTTTGCGAAGCGATCTCTTGTCGTTCGACGAATGCCGACGAAAAGCAAGTTTGATAAATTAGTGGACATTTTAAATATTTGACATTCGCTGCTGCATTGCACTCGAATATTGCGATGCTTCAGTCGAATATTCTTCGACTCGCATTCTGGTCGCATCGCGACTGCTGTCAAACAGAATATTTTTTAAGCTATATTTTCGCGCGAATGTCTTCAGGGTTTTCCAAGTCAGCGGCAATAATCAGCGAAACTTAAAATATGACTTTTCCGACGTTTTCAACATCCTTGTCGTTTCTAGTCTCTCTGTGTTCCTTTTCGCGACTCTGTCGACTGATTCACTGTTTTCACTGCTCCGTTGTTTCACAGCTTTGCACTTGTATTTTCGCTGCCGTTCACATTTCGAGTAGAAAATTGCTGTAAGAAAAGTATGAGAAAGTAAAGTTTGTCGACTTTTCTTCGTTCGACTGAAGAAAGACAAAAAGAAGAACGAAAACCGTTTTTTACGCGAAACAATGAGTTTACGTAACGTTACAAGTGATTCGACTTAATTTGTTAGTCGCTTGTATTCGTATTTGTTTTTCTCTCACTGCTCAACAAAGCTTCACAAACCTTTTATAATAAGATTGTTGCAACGATGCGACATTCGCTGAATGCACTGCACTCGACTCGGTGCCTTTTCTCGTGTTCGCTCTTCTTGCAAAGACACAACAACGAATCGTTCGTAAAAAACGAGTAAAGAGTGAACACTAAAATAAATATGTATTTTATTCACGAATAACATAAATATGTAATAAAAACGCAGCGAACGAGAAAAAAGCGCGACAACTCGAGTCATACTCGATTGCTCGTTGCCAAACATTGTTTTATTTGCTTCACTTTTCGCTGCAAAACTGTATAAAAGGGCAAGAAAAAGGTTTCCGACGTGTGTACCGTTGCTGTGTAAGCATCGACAACAGACGAACAGAACAGAAGTAACATTCTGTACATAACAGTGCATTGCAGCCAAGGCAGTTAGTGTGCACACAATGCAGTGCACATTGTGTGTTGCCTGTGTTGTTAGCGAAGCGCTGTGTACAGCGTTCGCATTCAGAAAGGCTCCAGGAGACGAGAGCGTAGAAGAGAACAGCCAAGAGTACCTCTTGAAAAGTTTTCAGTTAAAAGCGTTGTGAGACCCTTTCGTTTGTACTTCGCGACAAAAGAGAGGAAAATAGAGCAGAAAAAAGCTCTTTCTTTAATGGAGTGCACAAAAAACGTTTATTCTGCAACGAAAAGGTGTATTCCAGGCTTAATTTTATAGACACATACACATTTATTTCGCATACAATCGTTTGTCTGAACTTCAATTTACGTCTAATTATCGTTATCCTTTCAGTATCCAGTATACGCACTTTGACAGATGATGAATATTTAAAAACATGCATGTTTAGATAACAGTTACCGTTCGTTTCGCATGCTTTTACTGTCAGTCAATAATCAATGAAGAATCGAGAGTGGAGAGCGAGTCTGGTTGCATCGCAGTGTTCAGGTGAATGCATGCGATGCGTGTTATGTACGTTCATTGAATGCGACCAGCAAATCATTGTTCGCAATGAATGAGTGCGGCTTTCGATTCATTTGACGAATCGCTTTGGTTGCGACCCGCAAATGGAAGAACATTGCGAAACACAGCGAAACATTGGCGACCACTCATTTATTGATTACATCGAATCAAATGAATTTTTGATAACGCATCGCAATAAAAAAGTTTGCAGTTTCGGTTGTTTTTCTAGTTGCTTCATTGAATTCGAGAGCTTTTTCTTCAACAGTTGCCTCGTAAAGAGATCAATGAAGTATATTTTCACTTCATGTTTGGTCAATACTCGAATGTTCGTCGTTTTCGGTTCATTTCCAAATAACAAATTCCTCGAGACTAAAAATTGATAGCGTAACTTTTCTCGTAAATTAATTTCTTTACACAATTACAACATTTATTGTGCGTTTTCATTGCGATGCGAAATGCAACGCAAACGTTGTTGTTGTGTGCTCTCTTTTCTTGCTCAGCAATCTTCCATTTTCACTGCAATTACAAAAATGTCTAAAAATGAAGTGAATTAATGATAATTATTATTCGAGTTAATCTGCATGCATTTCATTAGTTTGCATTTCGTTTCAAATAAACTCTTTTAATGTTATTTGAATGCGCTACGAATGAACGAACGAACGAATATCGAACCATTTTCAAATGACAGTTGCAAACATTGCGAATGTGGCATTTTAATAATTGTGAACCAATTGTGACTTGATGCTATTCACACGCATAACATTATCGCGTACAACAACGCTGTTGTTGAATAGCATTTGCAAAGCGTTGATTGATACGAAGAGAAACGGAAGCGAAAAAGAAACGAAAACATAAAGTGAGTTTAGTGATAAAAAGGGTGAAATAAGGTCGACATTTCCGGCAATGATTACTGTTGGCTGCAAACTGTATTAAATATGAGTATATTTTAATGTCGATGCTTTAATTGCGAAATACGTCTTCATTAGTTAGGAGCACAATTTGCAAACCAAATTACATTTTCAGTTACTTCAGTTACTTTACTACTTAAGCGTACACACACAGCGAAAAACAATGAATTATTTTTTAGTGTTTTATTTAATTTTGAATATAATAAGAAACAGTGAAGGGTCATTAGCTTTTTGCAGCGAATCATCTTTGCCATCTTTCGCCATCAACCAAATGAGAAATGATTTTTTAAAAACTTAATTTCAGTGCAACTCGTTAACAAAGCGTATGAAAAAGCACGAAAACGCTGCATCGAAGTTCAAGAAATATTGTTCTGAAAATAAGTTACAAAAGAGCAGATTATAACGATCAGAATTAAGACCAGTGACTGGCGAGGAGGTTGCGCTCTCGCAACCAGTGCTGCACGATTTTCGGTCGAAAAGAAAAGTAAGTGAACAGACTTGCTGCCGAAACACAGCGAAATGTTTCGCGAGATGCGATGTTCGTCAGCCAAAATTTAGTTTCGTTTTACTCTTCTCCTGCATTAAGGCGTCGAACAGACTTTCGAATTGCAATTCTCTGCGAATGAGTGATGCAACAATGAATTCGTCTGCGACTAAATATCGTTAACTTTTCTTTATCGTTTCTTCGTTCGTTAATTGTTCACTAAGTAAAACAGTACTTTCATAGTAATCATGAACATTTCGCGAACTTTGCAACTATTCACGTTCTGTTGCATTTCTATAATTTGCAACTTTTTTGCAAATTTCGTATCGTTTGCATCATTGCTGAAGCATTTTTCCAGCGAACCTCCAAATCATTGGTTTTCAAATGTTAACCATAAATTGGGTAAGTTGCAGTTGTTGTTTCGACGGAAAGCTTTGTTCGTCTTTTGAGAATCTCACAGTAAGTCCATCGCATTTTATTTGATTAACTCGATGCATTGGTGCACATTTTTGTACCTTTTGTTGAACCCAATTCAATCACTGTGTGCGGCAAAAGAAGAAAAACTTTTTAAAAGATTAAAAACTGAACGAATTCAGAATGCATCGCGAATCAATTGAAAAGAAATATTCGCCGTTCTATAAGAAAGAAGTGAAAACTGTCCTTTTTATTGCGGAATCTACTTAAAGATCGTTCGTTGCAACTTGGTTGCATTTCAACATTGATCCTATTTTAAATTTCAAATAAATAAGGAATCATTTTCATTGAACAGTAAAAACAGTTGAAGCGAAAGTAAAATAATTCGCGAGTAGTCGAGTGATGTTCGGCAATTCGTAACAAAGTTGTAACACTTTGCAAATTGAATAGTAGTTGAAGAGAGAAATGCAACGAAATTATCTTATTTCACGGCAACTTTCATTTGAAAATAGAGAACTTCTGGTCTTTGTTGAAAAGGTAACAATAGTCTGGCAAATATTTTCAATTTTTATTGTTGCGAATATATTTTTCAATGAATCGATGCATTCAAAGCGAAAGTTTCTCAGCATCCATTCGATTCACTTCAATTCAATTCGTGTTGCATTCAAAAAATTAGCCTCTATTTTTATAACCTTTTATTTGTGCTATTCAAGAATTGGAATTCAATTTAATAGAGACTCAAATTTGCCAACGTTTTTGCGTGCGTTTCAAATAATTTCAATAAAATGAAAAAATAAATAATCTTTTTCAAGATTAAATATACAAGAAGCTTTCGTTGAACCAAAAAATTATGTTTTTGTTTGCTGCGAAAAGCAGCAACAGAAAAGCAAGCAATAAAAAAACTTTGCTTTTTCAGTTATAAAACTCATTAAAATACATGCACTCAATTATAGTATGCACAGTTTTACTATAAAATGAACTCCTTGTAATTAAAAATGTAATTTTGCATACTTTTAAACAGGCAGCAATGAACTAACTGTTCGCGAACACTGCATTCACTGAACTCGCCTGCAACTCTGCAATGCAACGCAATGCATTGCAAACATTCATTCATTGATTACCAAATTTTTTAATTACTGCGAGAGAAGACGAAACAGTCAGAGCTGTGTCTGAACTTTAATATTAGTTAAGTTTGATTAAAATTATTTATTGAGACGTTTAAATTTTTAATAGTTAAACGTGAAAGTAAAGCAGGCAAATAATTGGTAAAAGAAAAAAACGCAATATGTGATAATTTTTCAAAACTTATGAAATGTTAATTAGAAAAGAGAAAAGAAAAAAATTGTGGAAATGTTTTGAGTCTATATTTGCTGGTGATACACTGTTAGATAGTTGCCAGTAAAATGGATGCATTTTTGCTCGCAGAACGATGAAATATACTCTCGAATCTTTTTTCAATGAAAAGGTAAACGCTGTGAGAAGAATAAAAGTGGAAGAAAAACGGAAAACTCCCACAGGTTTTCGTAGTGTTATTCATTTCCACGGCTTCTTTACGAGCAAAGAAAAAGTATTGTAAGAATTGCGATGAACCGTTCACAGCAGTAAAAATATTTCTCAGCGCTAAACTAAATTCATTTTGACATGGAATCGCGAAAGTATATCACTATTAATGCAAAGATGTATTGCATCGTAAATAATTTGTTTGATTTGCTGTATGTTGCATCGAATTTGCATGAAATATAGCGATATATGCATCGAGTGCAACCATCAAATCAATGTTCGCAAATTGACTACTTTATAGAACGATACACGAACGACTCCAGTTTTTATAATGTTTTCTACGGTTATTTCTATAAATGCACTTTTATTCTCGAAATTGTAGAGACAATCGAATAAAAACGAAAAGTGAGACGTGTTTGTGTTACGAAAAACGATATTCTGCTCTGAAATCAAAATTAACTGGAAATTAATTCTTCGTTGAATAATGCAATACTCGATTCGATTGCAAAGCATTGCAAAGCTTTCCGTAATTCGATTAAATCCTGAGGAACTCGCAGAAAAGTGGTTACTTCTCTGTGTGCGCTTGCATGCATTACTGACGTCTTTGGTTTTCTTGATTAAAAATTAAACAACAATAATAATAATATCGCTTTTCAATGCTACAAATGTGAAACAATACGAAAGCAGTCGACAAACACATTCTCGTCTCGCATTGTGTTTCAGAGTTTAATTAAGAGCAAAAATTTAATTAACGTAACTTCATCTCATTGAAAATTATGTTTAAGAAATTCTTCACTTTCAATGATACATTGTATAATTGAAATTCAAGCGCAGTGTTCGTCGCTGGCATTCGCTGTGCATTTCTATTTTCTCGAAAAGCCGGAGAAACAAAAGAAAACGAGATTATTGTCGTCGTTGACATTAATTCTTAATTTTAACGTAAATTTTACAAAAATAAGAGAACTGTGAAATGCAGTGAAAAATATGCGAGGCATTCGAAGATGGAGATGCAATGTTCTGTTTTGCGATGGAAAAAATGAACAAACTTGTGCTTTGCGCTCACTTTTTTAAACTGAGAAATGAAAATGAAGAGAAAATGTATTTTATAAGCCGTCTTTTAACGATTTTCTTTTTAAAAGAGAAAAAGTTTGCGAATCTTCTTTTTTCACTTCTAATTTGTTACAGCGCCTGAAATAGTTTAATGAGCCTTAAATAATGTTGAATACAATATTGGCGTGAATGCAGTGAATACAATATTGGCTTAGTTTCAATCCAAATATTTTATTTTCACATTTTTTGCATTGCATAGCAATCAATTTTAAGCGAAACCGTTGCGCACACTTTTTCACTTTTATTATTTGAAAGCGATGAATCTTTTGTAAGCGACTCTAAAGATATCAATTAACGTTCAATTAACTTGGAGACATTGTAAAAGTGTGTTGATAATTTGTCAACGCTTTGACGCAATATTTTGTTAACGTGTGAACAACGTTTGTTTAAGAACGGACCGCGAACACGGATCAAGTTCGTAGTTTTTGTTGCTTCTCGCATGGATTCGCGATGGATTGTCAGTCATAATTAATATTTCGCGAAAAGCTTTAAAAGGAAACCGTTTTCAACGCAAATGTCTATTGAATTTACTTCTCATCCCTTTTTTGTTGCTTTTTCAAAGATTTCTGGCATCGATTTTCGGAACAGCGACGAAAATGTAACAATAGAATAGAATGTACAACGTTAGAATCTTTCGCATCTTCTTCTTTTTGCTCATACATTCGACTTTTTTAACGGATAGATTTACAGAAATCTTTTCTTAGTACACTTTTTACATGTTTTCGCGTATAACGTTTTTTTATGTCCGAAAATGTATTTTAAAATATTAAAGACATATTCGCTGTTTTTATGCTTGAATTTAAGGCTGATTTATTTTACATAACAATTCTTTGTGTCGAAATGCGCCGAGAAAAGTTTTCACGCTTTTGTGTCTTTGCTGCGAAAATAAGTGCAAAATAATGCAACACAAACTCGTTAATGCATACTTTAATAAATTCGCGCAAATTTCGTCGCCATTTCGCAAACGAATGCAACGGAATGCAATGCGTTTGCTTTTGCTTTGCAAACAATAACTGAGCTGAATTTGAGTGAAAAACTGTGTTCTTTGCTGTACTCGCCGTTAAAAAGTGAATGCATCGTTTTTAAAACTCGCAAAGAGAGTAAAGAACGAAAATTGGTTAACAAATAGCAACGAAACTAGCTGTGAAAGCGAGTCGCATTTACACAGCCAGTAACTAATAGCCTTGAATTGTTGCGAGTCGCGAAGAATTGCAAACAGCAAATTGCTAGTAACCAAATAACGAATAACGATGTAAACGACAATTTACAGAGAAAAGTCCCGAATTGCGAGAAAAATTCTACACTGGATATATAAATCCTGGTTTCGAAATGAGCTTAAAATGTTCGGCTTCTGGAAGTCCGCTGCCTGAGATTAGATGGTATCGTTACAATAAATTGCTCACTGACACAAATTACAGAAGAAGGACTCGTTTCGGAGATTATGTTACCGATAACGGGCTAATCAGCAGCCATTTGAATGTTTCCAGCGTAACTGTTGAGGACGGAGGTCTGTACACTTGCGAAGCATTCAACGAAATTGGGTCCACCCGACATTCGGCCGCCATCCATGTTTTTGGTGCTCCGTTTGTGCACAAAATAGACAACATCACACTGGTCACTACGGCAAAAGTGCATATCGATTGTCCTTACAGCGGATTTCCCATCGAAAGTGTGACCTGGAAAAAAGGTGAGAATGAAATAATCATCACCGCATCAGTGCTCATCGATCATCCATTTCCGTTTTTCGCTGCTTTATTCACTGCAGACGGAAAAGAGTTGCTTTCGTATCGAAGAATGAAAGCGCACAAAAATGGAACGCTTGTTATCGTCGACATTCGTCCTGAAGACGAAGGCTGGTATCGATGTGATGTGAGAAACAAGCAGGCACAAGTCGCCTCCGAAACTGTGTACATTGATGTTGTTGGTCAGTAACGCATCAAAAACCTTTATTTACTTTTCAAATGATAATCAATCACTTTCTATGATTTACAACGCTAGTTACGAGTCAATTGTAAGCATGCTTTTTTCTCTCTATTACATTATAACAGAAAAGCCAGCAATAAATCCGTTTCTTTTTGGCTCCGATCTACGAGAAGGAATGAGGACAACAGTCGTTTGCAGCGTTTCATCCGGTGAACCTCCGTTCAAGATAAGCTGGTTCAAAGACGGGCAACCGTTGCGTTCGATTCATCCCGAAATCGAAATAATCGGTTACGGAGACTACACCAGTAGTTTGACCATTAAAGTGATCGAACGAAAACACACCGGTAATTACACATGCAAAGTGGCCTCAGCGAACATTGATTCGATTTTCTCGACGTTCACCACTCAATTGCAAGTACAAGGTTCGTGTGCTGCTCTGTTTGAGTTCTCATAAATCAAAGCAAAAATTGTTTCGATTGCACAGCGAGTCCGAAATGGATCCTAAAGCCGTTGTCGACGTACACAGTAATGAAGGGTCGCAAATTAACGGTGCACTGTCAGGGAGAAGGAATTCCGACTCCGACGCATCAATGGAAAAAAGCGTATCGAAAAGGAGGAAACGCAGCTCCAGAATTAATTGGAATTGTCAGCGGTCCTCATATATATGTTCTCGAAAATGGTTCTTTGGTTATAATTGATGCCAATAAAGAAGACGAAGGAGATTATGTTTGCGACATAAGCAACGGTATCGGGTCGTCGCTGTCTTCGACGTCATCGGTGCGCGTTAATTATCCTTCGCATTTTACGAAAAATTTCGAAGTCATTACAGTCAGAGAAGGACTGAAAGCTGAGTTAATTTGCGACGTGATTGGCGACAAACCAATAAATGTGAGCTGGTTTAAGGACAAAATCGAGATCACGAGTAATGCGCTTTCGCTGTCGTCGCCCGCAAAGTACGCGATCGACGAAAACATCAGCTTAACTGGAATCACTTCAAGACTGGTAATTAATCGAGTCGACGTTTCGGACTCGACTTTGTTCGCGTGTCGAGCATCGAATCCCTTTGGAAACGACGAAAAGAACATTCAAGTGGTCGTGCAGGGACCACCTGATTCTCCATCCAACATTAAGACAGTCGAAGTGCTGAGTCGTGAGGCGACCCTTTCTTGGTCCGAACCACGTAGTGGAAACAGTGCTCTGTTGGGCTTTGTCGTCGAATACATCAGTTTGAACGGTAATTCCATTTCGCGATCGAGTTACTTGATTGTTGACTAATTGACACATTGAGCAGGAAGCTGGCAGAGAGACAAGCGACTCATTCACGTTCCGGCGAAAGATAAGTCTGTGATAATTAAAGGTTTTTATCCTGACGAAACCTACAAAATACGTGTAATTGCTCAAAACGCGTTCGGAGATAGTGAACCGAGCGATGAGTTACTTGTAATTACTGATGAGGAAGGTTCGTTGAAACAAATATTTTATTTAATCTCAAAACTAATGAATCATTTTTGTGCGCTCAGCTCCAACAGAGATTCCGACGAACGTTAGAATCGAATCGATCACTTCAAACACACTGCGAGTCGAATGGAAATACGTATCTTTTTCTCAAAAAGTGATCGGTTTCAACGTCGGCCACAGAGAAATAAGCCATTACGCACTGCACAAATCCTCCGAAATGTATACATTCAAAACGGTGAAACTGCAGACAGACACAAAAACCAGAGAAACTTTTCACTTCACAATCATTGCGCTGAAAAAGAACACAAAGTACGGGATTATTATACAGGCGTTCAATAGAAAAGGACTCGGTCCGTCGTCAGACGAAGTGATCGCTGAAACGTTAGAATTCGGTAAGTTATGCTGCCTGCCGTGTATATGTAACCATATATATATGTTCCAATTAAAGATCCTCCAGAATCTGTGAATCCACGTGTTACTGATGTGTCGCAGAATTCGTTGTCACTAATTTGGGAGAACGACGGTCAGAATCCTATTTCTGGTTTCACAATAAACTACAAAAGCGATTCCGGAGATTGGGAGGAACAAAAAGTATTGGGCAGTCAAAGTAGCTACACTGTGGAGAATTTGCGCTGCGGAACCAAATATCAAGTAACGATGACTGCGTACAACAAAGCCGGCCGCGCTCCGGCGAGCGATGTGATCACCGCATTCACTGCCGGCAGTGGTAAGCAATCTATTCGTATTCAATATTTATTTCGTTGCGATTCGTTTTTCTTGGCGAATATAAAAGGAAAAAGATTCTTTTGTGTTTCTGAACGATAAGAAATCTTCGGAGGGATTATTCACTGTTATAAACGGCATTAAACGAGCCTAGAACAGCTACAAAGCATATGTTACGCGAACACTGTTTCGCACATCTTTTTCATCGTTTCGACATTAATTCACGTTTCAAACGAACCTTATTAAGACACTCAGCAAAATCGTGACTGTATCTGTTTCGCTACAGTCGACTAGTAAACGGCTCACATTTATAATCGAACGTATTATCTGCGAACGAAACGATGCGGTTTCTGGAAATGATCACAACTTCATCGAAAATGAATGAACTGTTGCGATGAAAGTGAACACTGTAAGCATTTGTAGTCATTTTGTTTGCAACGCAACGCATCGCAATTTCATTCATTTGGACGACCGAAGAGCAAGAATGTTAATTAAAGAATATCTGCAACGGCGAGTGGCTGCCGAAACATTCTCTGCAACTGTCTTATTATTGATGTTAACTCACATTTAATTGCGAATTAAACGCCCTTCACTTTTAGTGCAAGAAGCGAATAGTGGCAGCAAATTGCTTTTAAAGCTTAAACTCTCAGCAAAACGTTCTCTTAAATAATTGCCGCGAAAGGCAAAAGAAAAATTAATCGCAGTTTGCGAGGTGTACAATTAATTTATCTTTACAGTGCCTTCCGCACCAACGCTGGATTCATTGATTGGAATCAATTCGACATTTGTTTTTCTTCGCTTAAGTGCCTGGAAGGATAATGGATGTCCTATTATCTCTTTCGTTGTTCAATACAAAATTAACGCTCATCTAAATTGGATAATGTTGTCGAACAATATTATTCCAGAACAGGGACACATTCTGATCCCAGACCTGGTGCCCGCGACGTGGTACGACCTGATAATGACTGCTCATTCGGAGGCAGGATACAGTGAAGCCCAGTATCTGTTCGCGACATTAACTCTGGACGGAGGTAAACTAGCATCGCTATCAATGTTCTGCTCATTGTTTGCTGTGTGTTCGTTAGCGACTATTCCTCCGCCTTCTGCGGTCGTAGACACGACTTGGGACTTGATTATTTCGGATCCATTCGTCGTAATTCCTGTTTCGTGTACAATTCTAGTGGCGATCATAATTATAATAGTGATTTTATTCACTTCGTTTCGCGGCTTCAACAGCGATGCGAACGCAAACGGCGATCAAATGATGCCCAACGAGAATTGTAAGTGTGTCGATGCGTGTCCGCAAGCATTGCAGTGCATCTCTGAAATGACAGATGAAAACGAAGGCACGCATAAATGTGATATTTTGACGCTTTCATCGTTTTCAACGAAAGCTGAAACTGGCAACGAAAGTTTTCCAAATAATTATGCGAGCTGCAGATCAGTGGAACCGAAGTTTGTGTTCGAAACAGCGATGAAAGGGAACGACGCGAAATACTTCACAGGAACACATCAAATGCACTCGTGTGACCATGTCTACGATTTGCCGCAACGACCGGTCGCAGTTCACGAAGAGGTAAGCGCAATGTAGTGTTCGCATGTATTAGCGTTATGTGTGTCGACAAATTGAATTGACGAGAAAATGAACAGTGTCACCGACTTGTAAATGCTTACGCGAACGTTTGGTTCGAACAAGGATCGAACGATTTCGAATTTAGGTATTCTTTACGCTTTTCGAAAGTAGACTAGAAAAGTGTGCCCAAATGAAATTATTTAACGCTCTTTTCCTTTATTATTGATCATTTCTTAGCGAAAAGTCGCACATTGCGAACCTTTATGAAATGAATTATGCAAGAACACATTTTTTAGACGACAACACATTCATCGCCCAAACAACTAATAATACTGTAAATGGTTTGCCAGTCAATGTTCGTTCTAATGTTGGTTATCATATTCAGCAATTATCGCACGAATTATGTTCTTTTTCTGAAACCGAAGCCGAAAGTGAGCTGTGTTGAAATATAGAAGCGCAGCTCTTCGGAACTGAAAGATTAATCGCGAACTGAAAACCTCGACGAGTGAACGATTCGTTTTCAGTGCCGCTAATGAGGTAAACGACCAAATGTACCTTTTCGTGTACAATTTATAGTTTCAATTTACACTTATAGGTCACTGTTACTGTCGATTGCCGAGAGACGAGGGAAAAGAGAAGTGTGTACGAGCCAAACTCGAGTTTGCAGTCGCATTTCGCAAATGAAGTGATGGATGCAAGCAACGTTCGCAGAGGCGAACACATCGCAAACTTGGACGCAGTCAGGCAACGAAGAAGCAGCGATCGTCGATACCTTTTGGGAGCGACGTTGAAAGCAACACTTGAAATGTTAAACATTGAACAATTCATCTTCCTTTGCTCATCACTCGCTCTTCGTGTTCATTTTCCATCTTTTTATGTTCGCTGTGTTCTGTGTGCAGAACAATACTATTCTAATCGCTTTTTATTGAAGAGACGAAATGTATAATAAAATTATTATTAAATTTCATAACCGCTTTAAGGTTATACACGACGCAGCGAACACATTAAAACATAATATACAACGCTTTTGTATACCTTGTTGAGAGCATCCTTTTACTATTGTGTATTAAATGCGATACATTTTTATAAAATAACTATTAAAATTATTTAAGCTAAAATATGGAAAGTGCTTCTCTTTTTACGCGTATCTCTGGGCAAACATTACATAGATGTACATTGAACTGCTCAACGCATAGAACGTTAGAACACCGCTCTGCTTCATCGCTTATATTCGCATCTATTGTTGCCGTTCGTTTTTCACCATTAATTTTAGAGGCTAAAAACGATTCTAGAAACAAAATTAAGCAACATTATTAATGTTGCCTCATAATTCGCAAAACGTTGCTTATTTTATATTAATATTTCTTGAATTTTGAAGGCGCGCAAAAATTGAGTGCAAAACTTTCTTTTTCGTTTTGCTTTTATTTCTTCTTTTTCTTGCTGAACGCAAACAATAAATTTTCAAACAATATTCAAGCTTGCAAATTGCGTTCGCATAAAAACACAATTCACCGAACATTTATTTGCGTTGTAATAAATATTTTAAATGCAACGTTACAATTCATTCGCTCAGCATTTGTTGCGATAGCCGGATTGTTCTTTGTTCATCTTGCATTTCGTTTGCTTTGCTTTGCTTTCTCTTTTCACAACAATTTTCGCGTTTAATTCGCGCAAAATTTGCATAAAAGCAATTGAAGAAAAGGCAGGCAGCTACATTTGTCGAATTTAATGTTCGCCAACTGCAGATAAACACTCGACATACAATTCGATGTTCGCATCAATTGCAGAGTGAGAGTAAATCCGTTTATAACGCTGTTGAATTCAGAGTGTATCGTTTAAATCTTTTTTGTCACATTTTATTGTTGATCGCTTTTTATTGTTTAAAACTAAACGTGCACTAAAATGATCTCACAAATTTCAACGCTTCTTCTTTACTGTTTTCCAAACGAACGGCGAAGATTTCAGCGACACTTAAGCGATACTTCAAACACATTCCATTGCAAGCTGAACCTATGGAGAAGGCATACACACAGTAAATAACAACTGCTCTTCTTTTCGTTTGCGATTCGAGTCCAAAAAATAAATTGCCAAATTTGAACACTAGAAATACTTCCATCTTTTGATTTACGCTCAATTTGCCACAAGTCATTCATTCAATTTTTGCCAACTTCTCTTTTTACACGACAATCTTCAATGCACTCACTTTAAATACGTGTACGAATTTTAAATACGTTTTCTAAAGTAAACTACATTATCAAAAGTGTAATTTAATTTCCATATTTTCGGAGCATTGAAAAGAAACTTTAAAACACGAAGTGTGTTACTTATTCAGCTTCTCAAATGAAACGTGCCTCCGAAACGTTTCCTTTTACTGCATTTCGCGATTGAACACTGTTCAAAAGATTCATTCAACTGTAAGTGATATTCACATAAATGACATGATTTCAATGTGAACACTGTACTGATGCTACAGATAAGAATGTTTATTCGTTCGCTATATGATACTTTTCAAAGAAAGTGCAAAGTTTACGATTCATTGTAGAACACACAGGACACCATCTTTTGACTAAGAAACTCACTGTAAATGCGAAAATAACAATACTTTCTTTTCATCACCAACAAATAAAGATTAAAACTACAAATAATGAATATTGTTTCGTAAAAAATTCGAGTTCTCTGGTGATGACAAGATTGCGTAATGAGACCGAAGATTGCTGTCTTAATAATTATCGTTAATTATTCGTGTTTTACTTATTTCTTAAATATAATAAACATAAGAGCTCACGAAATAGCAGCAGGTCATCATCATACGAATAATGTAAATTGTGATCTTTACTCATGAATAACTTTTTAATAAACTAATGAATGTATAAAAGTGTACATTTTCCGTCTTGTTTTAAAGCGGCTACTCGCAGATAACATCAGTTTGACTCGAATTTTGAAAACTTGACGTGTGTTAATAATACACACGTCACGCGAAAAACAATACGCTGTGTAACTCACGTTATTCAGCGGGTAACCATTGTTGAGTTCTTCATTGTTGGTTGGAACTTCGAAGAGAATGGCACGTCGTCGCCGAAGACGAACTCGAAGTCGTAGTAAAAGTAGGAGCAAGAGCAGCAGAGGTTCAAGTGCTTCTGGTCGAGTCTCCAGACGGAAGAGGAGCAGAAAGGGACGTCCGCGAAGAAGTAGGCGAGGATTGAATCCTTTCATGAAGTTTGCGAAAAAAGAACGAGGTAAAATCAAGAGACAGAGACCGAACCTCAGTGTTACTCAAGTTGCCAAAGAGTTGGGAAAACGATGGAGAAAACTGTCGCCTCAACAAAAGAAGAAGTACGGAGCGAAAGATGTTGGAGAAGGAAAAAAGAGGCGAGGCGGTCGAAGCAAAAAAGGCAAAAGCAAGAAGAGCAAGAAAAAAAGCAGACGATCGCAATC
>NCKV01000195.1:0-23466 GCA_003675905.2 Leptotrombidium deliense
CAGATGTGAACCGATTGTCCACATTAAGTATCATTATTTGATTTACATCGACAGTCTGTGTTTGTGTAGTAGTATATTAAAATACTACAAAAGTTTTACGTTTGCCATTTCGTAAGAAAAACAAACAAACAGAAAGTGAATATTGAGTATGTTTTATTGAAACGGAATAACCTGACTCAACGGCTTTCAGTAACAGAGTCTTTTAGAATAAACGAAAAATGCAGCAAAACTGTTAACAATTATTTGAATGTTGAACCGTCGAAGAATGAATTCTTTGCACAAAAGTGTAAACGGCGCATATTATTCACGAAACATTTTTTTAGTGGGTTTACACATCGCAGACAGACAATGAAAAGAAGGTGAGTTGTGCACAGAGTTCAGTGTGTCTGTGTTCGTTTGTTTGCATCGCTTTTGTGTGCAACAAAGTGAACGCATTGAGAACTGAGCAGACTGTGAACATTGGCAACGATCAGTGAGAGTATCGAGAAAAAAATGGAAAACAGTGTGTTCTGTATAGATGCGTTTCAGAATTACGAGACCGAGTTTGTTGCGTTCGTTTGCTTTCGAATTATTATTGTTGTCGTCGTTTGGCGGTCGAATGAATATTTCATAATTCGTGCTGTGATCGCTGAGAACAGGCGGAGTTTTGTTTAAATCTGTTCAAATAAATTTCGTATTTATTCTTTTCAATCGAAATACAAGACGAACACACAACTCATACATTTGACTTTTCGGAGAAACTACATTTATTGAGAATACATTGAATATTTGATTGAAAGCAGTTTTTCAACGAAAGACCGTCAAATGCATCTGTTTTCTCTTCTTTTCATTTGCTTTCATATTTTAATTCATTTTAAATTTTTTGTTTCATTTTTTCATCTCAATTGTATTTCGCAAACATTGTTTTCTTATTTTCGCTCTATTTTCGTACATTTTGCAACAAAAATTTGGAAATATTTTAATATTACCAAATGCTCCATTTTCGTTGCGAAAAGTGTATAAAAGTGTCACCCAATTTCGGAGTGAACAGTTGCGTTAAACACGATTTGCTGTTTCGATGATTAATTGAGTGTTAATCAGTTTATTGATATCTGCAATTAAAGCGCAAAAAACGATTTGTGAATGATTATCGAGTCACAGAACCGAATGCGTGCTGAAAACGCATTATTAAACTCGTATAAATCTTGTTTTGACGTTTTATTAACAGAGAAGTGAGTCGCGCTTTAGTCGCTCTGAAAAATAGGTGACACTTGACTTGTTAGTTCACGGCTTCGCAGACAATTCATGTTTAAGCAAACAAACAACATTTCTTGTCGCACTTTCGCAACAGAGTTGGATTCCAAATTATATTTCCACAGGCTTGAAATTACTTTTTTATTTTGACGATGAATCACAGTGCCGCGAAATTGTAGTTCGCAGCAATTGTAGCGAATGTGAGATTAATTTAGTGCCGCAGGTCTGTATAGCATATCGTGTTTCTGTGACCAAAAATCACTGAAGTTGTTGAAATGAAAGCGAACTGTAACTTCAGTCGATGTCATTGTCAGCCATCGATTGAAAACGCAAATAATAACGAGATGCTAGACATCTGATGCTGATGCTGATCAACATTGCACTTATTTTCTAATTCAACATTTCACGTTTCTATTGCTGTTGAACGACATCGGACTTGGAGTGAAAGAATGACGGTGAATTTGATTGTAGACCAGCAGTTATCGATAAATTATTTGAAATGGAAATGAAAGCGAAACAAAAAGGGAAAAGAAATATTGGTTTTAATAATGTTTTTAAATCACGTAAAGAAGCAAATGTTTTTGACATTTAATTTAACTAAAATATAATCCTCGCAAAAAGAATGAAATGCAAACCGAAAGCAGTTTATGCTTGAAAAGGAGCGGAGAACAGGCATGATAACCATTGGCAACATAAAAGGTGCTGCACTAGCGATGTTGAACAGTTGAGTACTTGCTATTCTGTGTTGTATTTACTATGCTTTTGGTGTTTGGTTTCTGAAAGAATGAGTAAAAAGAGAAATGTGAATTGAAATCGCAAAGAGTCGCAGTGAGAATGAGTGCGAATATAATTGCACATTGAATTTGAATGCGAGAAGTAATTAGACGTGACTCTAGAAGTGAGCTGTCAAATGAATTATTAAGTATAAAGTATAAAAGTAATCCTTTAAATGTGTTTCTTGAAACTGGCGAAAATGTAGAGCTTTTAAAGCCACACATGTTTGTGACATTTAATTTCGGTCGAAATATAAAATCTTTATAAATTCATGAAAGCTATTGTTGAAGCGTTGCAAAGAAGTGGAGAACAGTTTTGTGAGATTTATAAGAGTTGCTATGAATACATGGACAGCGAAACGCGTCGTCACATTAGACACGATTCAATTGAATATTGTTCACGGCTGCGATTCGCTTTCAGAACAATCGACCGAAACGCGAATCACTTTAACTTTTGCAGAATTGAAAGCGATTTGCGTTTAAATCACTGTTTTCGTAATGAATGAGACCACATGTTTATGACTTACTTTATTAATTGGCGTGCCATGTTATTTTCGACGTTAAGAAGGCTTGTCTCATAATTAGTTCTGTCACCGAACTAATTATGAGCTCTCAATTAATTAAACGCAAAGGTGGGACTCGCATCGTCTCTGCTCTCCTGTTTTGTCGTCAAACTTGTAACCGTTTCATTATTAATGCTCTTTTAAACTCAATCTTTTATTCAAAAAACGTCGACTAACAAAACACACGCCAATTTTGTGCGCTAACGGATGCAAAATGATACGTTAGCAAATATTTGAATGCTCGCTATTTACTCGGTGAATGGTTAACAGCGTTCGCCTCTCATCTCTTTCTCCTCTAAAATAAGTGAAATGTACACTAATGTATGTATACTTGAAGTGAACAAAGTGTAGCCTTTGCTTGCGACTTCTATAATGTAACAGTACCCATATTTGCGTCGTCTGCTGTTCTCGACTGTTTTGGCCACTTTTTCGATTCTGTCTCCGAACGCAACACAAACAAAACAAACATCGCAATCGTTATACACAAAAACCGAAGTGTTTTCGTTCTCCATTTATTGACATATTTGCGAGCGGTCACTACTGCTACTGCTGCATAACTGTGCGCTCAACATTCGATCGCATTTATGGCAGTCGCGATGCCGTTTGCGATGCATTTATTTCTCTTAACATCGATGACTGCAAACAATGCAAGTGCACTGCACACGTCCCACACTCTTACAACGCATTCAGAAATTGAAATTTCGCTGTTGCAACTTTTGTGAACATTGAATGAAGCATTTCCATTTGTTTGCATCAAAAAACAAAGATGAAAACAGTGCACAACAATTATTAAGTAATTTATGAATAAGTGTTGTATTGTAATTTAAAAACAGTGAAATAGTGAAACAAGCATAAATAATTTATATGGAGACTGATTTTAATTTGAAATTATAGAGTGCATCGCAAATTCATGTAATTTACAAATGCATTGCTTGCATAAATTGCATGAATTTATCGCTTTCAAAAGTGAAAGATGAAATATGAATATTTGATACAGTAACGAACTTTGAACACAATCAACTATTATATAATAGAAGGAAGAGTAGCAATCATTGTTTCGTTCTTTCTTTCTTTACCTCTTTTCGCAGCCCTTCGCGAAACAGAAAACAACGCATCAAGCAACAATTCGCATTTTGCATTTTAAATATACTGCACATTGTATAGAACGCAGCAGTTTTGTTTCATTTTTCTGGTTTCGTTAATAAACAGTAAGAAATCATAAAATGTGATGCATTCATCCATCTGTGCATTTGCTCACGCTTAAGTAACCCATAATTTAATGTTTCTTCCATGTTTTACTCGAAGCCGAAATTCGAAAAGAAGCTTTTTTCGGAAACAGTGCCGAATGCGAAACCGAAGTGAACACATTTACGAACGACCAACTTTAATGCAACCTTTGTATTCATTCTCAATTAGAGGTGAACTGTATCTGAAAAACAAAGTGCATGCATACAACTGTAATCCTATTAAGATTAAACGCAGTAACCTATTATTAAATGCTAATTATGATTGTTAATCAACATTATTTATAGAACGTTTCGCCTCCAAGTTAGAAATTTTTTGACAACGATTTACATCCGCTTTATTTGACAACATAATTAACGTGTTTAATCCGATGCAAAGAACGCAACTCTCGCACGTATTGCATTGTGCACTCGTGTGTCTTAGCATTCACTGCTTGTCGAGCATCTTTCGCTGAACATTATTAAAAACAAAGCAACTGTTATGAATTCATAGAATGTATATTGGCCGCCGTTTGGACAGCGTTTCGCAAATGTAATTAACGGCAACGAAACTCGAAACTCGAAAGACGTACGCTTCGTTCGCAGTGCAAAAAATGGTTTAAGTGAACAAATAAAATACAATTAACAGAGCTGATTTATGATTTTGCTGAACGTTAATTACAGGTTTCACTCGTCGAGCTCTGATTAATAAAGTGATCAGCGGACAGCAGGTCAACAATGATCTATGAATAAATGTATACGTGAACATTTTTCAGGGAATGCAAACAAAATTCTCTTTCATAATTATACACGTATTTGAAAAATGTTGAAAAAATCTCTCAATTTTGAGGTAAAAAGAGATTATTTATTGCGTTTTCTGTTCGATTAGATGCATTCGCAGCGTTGCACACGGCCTGTAATCGAGGCTATCATCGCCGTGATCACTGCGATCGTTTTTGCAACCAATAATAATTGATAACAAATTTAATTTATTGGACAACTTTGGAGTGAATTGAATGCAGTAATTTGTGCGCGCAATGTAAACATCGCCGTGAATACTCCTCTCACAGGTTTGTCTGTTTGAATGGAAAATAAAAATTGTATAAAATGCGTCGCTGAGAAAGCATGTTGGAAGAGAAGCACGGCTCACTTGGACTACAATTGATTTGCTCTGAAAAGAAGTGCTTTTTCAGTGATTTGTATTTGTAACGTATTTGCAAATAGCGAATGAATGGATAGCAACAAAGGCGGTCTTGTTTTGCATGAGAAAAGAGAAACGCACCTGTAAACGTAGTTGTAAGTAAAATTGCGATGAAAAGCGCATCGAAGTTCTGGTTCGACGGTGTGGCCGTGTGCAGCCGTTACTCGTCGCTGTCAGCGAACCAACGTTTCCATTCGTCGGATGCCGATCGCGACTGTTGCACTCGTTCGCTAACTCATCCGCACTCATCTCGCAGTTTCGTAATTAATTGTAATGCGTATTGCTAATATTTGGGAGTGTTTCGTGAAACAAATTGATTTTCGTTATGAAGACATTTTGAAAGCGAAATGAAAATTAAAAATGATTAAAAATGCAATTAGATTCTAGTTTGTGGCCGATTCATTATTCATTTAATTAAGTCGAGTTGAAAAGGTAATGCGGCTGAAAGGGCTGAAAGGCTGCAGTGTTCAGTGTTTCACTTGTTCGCCGTTGCTGTTGTCGAGTGGTGTGCGAGTAATGATTATATTATTCGTGGCATCGATCTAATATTGCTTAAAATGAAGGGAGAAGTATTTTCTGGTTCAATATCTTATTACATACTTTCCATTGAACACACAATAGTATTGCAACACATTGGAGTTTTGCTCATAAAGTATTGTGTTTGAAACCATATCCATCCCCATCAGTGACCAGATGGTTTTGATGGCATCCCTTTTAACTTACACAAGATGAATGAATAGACCCTCTAATATTTGCAGGCCTGTGCCGCTGCTACCGCTCGTTCGTTCGCAAATATGTACCATATACGCTCGCGTTATACGTTATCGGGAATAAAGTTCGTCTGTTGTCTCTGACAGCAACGACTTAAACAGCAAAACTCTGTTCAGCGTCGTGTTTATTATTTACGAGACAATTAGTTAACTATTATAGCAAACTAAGCAAACTAACGAATATGTCACTGAAAGCTGACCAACGATTCAATTAAATAATTGACGTGTTACTTCTTTTCTTTGTGTCTACTGTAGCGAAGGGCAACGAACGAACGCCGCTCAGCCCAAGCATCCTCATTCGCACGCATCTCTTCCGCAGCACCGAAGAGCAGCGTTTTATAATTGATGTTCTATTGAATTTAATCTAAAATTGATGACACGAATATGTGACACACGAAATTCGCCATTTTTTCGCGTCCGCAGCGTTTGTCAGCGAAGTAACACAAAGTTAATGACGCTTTAATTGATTTATAATGCGTTCCGCAGCTGCTACCTGTTCTCGTGCTGTTCGAAGCAATTTCTCAGCTCTTTTCTATTCACTTTTTCAAATATCACTTTTTCATGTTTCCTTCACTTCGTTATCACTTTATTCGCTATTAAAACGCGAGCTTAATTTTGTTTTAAATGCATTCACAAATTTTGCTTTTATAAACTGTTTGCGAATCGATTACACGCGCCATCGTTCATCGTTCATTTGTGCATCTAAACTGGCTGCATGCGACTGCATTCGACTGCCTTTCCAATACACTCGCAATTCGACAAATCATTACTTTTGCGCCACATTCGTAACGTAATTACTGCAAACGCATTCATTCGATTCGCATTCATTGCATTCATTCGCGAAACGAATTCGACGTGAATTCAAATGAAATCAGTGCTCGAAGATGTTCATCATGTTGCAGTTACAGTACATCCATTCTGCGAGCGATTCAATCTTGTTTGCAATTGATTTGTTGCAACGACGATCGCTTTGATCAACAGTCACATATTTCGCCAGTCACTCTGACGATGTGCACTCATTTTTCTCTTTCTGCTCTTTCTCCTCATTTTGCTGATTTTCTTACTGCAAAACACAAATAATGCATTCACACACGAATCGCTTATTCGCATATTCAGTGCATTGCATACTTTATTTCACGCAAATGTATTGTTGAGAAAACACGTCGTTTTTATGTGAAAATCGTTCTTTTCTTGCTGTTCGCAAAGTTCGCTTGAAATGCACATTTGTATACATCAACAAAGAGCTGAATTTACAGGTTTTTTGGATAAAAATCTTCGTGAAACGTTGCATCTTATGAAGACATCAAACGCGCACTTAATTTCGAATCAATCCAAACTCTGTTATTAGTGAAACGATGCGCTTCAAGTTATTAATCAACTTAATTTGAAACTCATCGAAATTACTGTTCTCCACTTTTCGTACACATCAAATTCACGAGTCCACTTTTTGGACCATTCAAATTGCTGCTTCGAACGTGAAACCAAAAACAAGCAACATTCTTCGTTAATTAAACAAACACTACTTTCATTTTAATTACTTTAATCACTGTTCGTTAATTAACGATTACTTCCTTAAATGCTTGTTTCGAAGACCGTTAAAATGTTCTTAAAACGCTCATCTTTTTTATTGTTTACACACAAATAAAGGCTTAAAATTCATAAAAACATCTTTTTAATCAGCAATTAATTTGAAAACAATTTTCATAAGAATGCGTTGTTGCCTCAACTTTTTTTGCGATTTTTTTTCTAAAAGCAGAGATGTTTGCTTTTGAGTGATGAAACGATCATGTTTTGTTAAGTAGAAATAAAGCGTAATGTGCGGCAATAAAAGAAAGATGAATGTTAAATAATTAAAAGTGATTGCGCTTTTAATTCGAATGCATTCAATGCAACGACCACAATAAATGGCGTGAACATTGTAATGCACCCTTTTTAAACAAGAAAAGACTGATGTGACACTTGGCGCAATTGAGTTGCTGAATTCAGTGTCCGTTGCACACGAGTCTCGGATCGGTCGCACTGTTCGCATTGTGCAGTGTTTTGTTTTGCAAGCATAATTCGCAGTGAAAAAGGGAAATGCATCCTTTCTGCAGCAGCACGACAAGCGCTCATTTGCAGATGGCGTCTAGGAGGAGGAGCAACAATGCATGTCGCAGTGATGATTGGATGAAAGGCGGAGAAATGGGTTTACGGTTTGAGAGTGTGAATGGCGGCGCGGGACTCGCGTTGAGTGGCATTCACTGGCTTTGCGATGCATTGCTTTCTGAGCAGTGAAGCAATTCGAGAAGATATCAGTGCGAGTTTATTGCCCATTTCGCGCAGTGATCGTCGCATCTCGCAGTAATCGCGTATAGGTCAATCGGTGAACAGCGATGTTGGAGACACATCTCGGATACTTCGCTTCTTCATCGGCATACGCCAGTCAACCGACAGGAGACTCGGACAGCTCTCAAAGTCCAAAAATCGACATTGGAAGTCCGGCATCGCCGTTCTATCAAGAAACGGGCTCTGCGCGAATCGGCAAACAATCTTCGTTCTCTGTGGAAGCGCTGCTGAAAGAAGAGAAACCGGCCACCTTTGATGGCATGTTCAGTGCTCAAAGAGCGAACAGTGCGAATCTGTGCAACTATAGTTCCATGTTCGCGGCAAACAAATTTGAATTAGACGCGTCCACTGCTTTGGGACACTGTGCGGAACTTTGCTTTCCGAGGTACAATCAAAATCCGCTGTGTTCTCTCAGAGAATGGAGTGAACAACAGTCGCGTTTGCAAAGGACTGGACTCGCATTGAACTTATTGCCGAGTAGTGTGAGGCAACCGACTGCGAATGACTTAAAGTTTAGTGTTCAATCAATTTTATCGAACAATCAGTACAACGGAGCAGCGAAATGTGCCATTTCGCAGTTCAAGCCCAGAGGTTTGTGTTTCTTTTATTTCTTCGTTCGATTACTGTTTCAAAGCAATCAAAGTGTTGAAGTTACATAATGAAAGAGTTTGTTTAATGTGACTCACTGACAAGCTAATATGAAAGCGGCTGAAGTAGCAACATTCGAAGCACTCAAATTCTTCTTTTTCATTTTTCTATTTTTTCACAGCGACGCAACACAAATGAAATGCATTTCATGCGTTCTCAAATTTTCAGACTGCTTGTATCAACAATTAAAAGCAGAAAATGTAAACATTACACGTAATGTGAGAGGTGATGCAAATTCATATGTTCTTCGTTTTATTTGCACTCATGTTCAATCACCATTCTTCTCATTCATCCACGAAACTTCATTTCAAAGATGCACGCAGCGAAACATTCATTCATTTGTTCTTTTTTGTTCTATTCATTTATTTTCTGTTAAATGAACGTTTTCGAAGTAAATTTGAATGTTTAATTACACAGTAAATGGACGTAATTCATGATGAAAGGCGAACATATTTTAATGAGAGGCAATTCATTCGATTTCAGTTCATTTTAGCTCAAATTAAGCGAATACATTTTCGATGAATTTTATTCTTTTCAATAAATTAACGTAATACTATTATTTGTCGTTCATTCGGAAGCGACTAAATTCGGATGATTAAAAGACAGGTGATAGCGGCGATGTTTCAAGAGCATTATGCATGAAGTGTCGTTTCGTTGAGTCAATGTTTGTTTGTCGGGAATGTTGTGATTGAAAGCGAGTGGAATGTTGAATTGCAAAAGAGTGGCAAGAAGGAGAAAAGAGCGAATTTAAGAAGTTGTAATAAGTGTGCACGCATCTTGGAGTGAAGTGATGCAACACGTTTGCAGTCGTCGAAAAGGTTGTAATTAGCTTTTCGAATACACGTACATTGGGCAGTGTACTGAGCTTGATGCACGTTTGCAGTGCAATGTAATGAAGATGAAAAGAGCTGCTTTAAATTCATACTGATTGCAATTACAGAAAACAGGTAAACAGACGATGTCTTTATTAATAGATTTATACATCATCACTTAACTTAAAGCGTATAATTAGAGGAATGTTTCTGAAAACAATGCTCACGATTTTGTTGCATTTCATTAACGCAGGCACACAATGAGTATAATGCGTATAAAGTGTATAATGCTTACATTTATTTATATGTTGTATAAATGCGATACAAATTACGGTTTTCGGTAATGCGTTTCGCAAATATATAAGAATATAAGATATATACAGATGTGTATAAGAATTACTTTTGCGGATAAAGCAATCAATTAATCAAAGTAATAGCGACAAGTTAATTGAGGGTTTCTCAGTGTTCGCAATGATTGCTTTATTTTTTTAAAGCTTCGCGAATAAACACTGCAATCAAAGCTTTCCAAGTAAAAGCAACTGAAACAAAACATTTATGAAAACAATTCGTTTCTTCTTCATTTATCATCTTTTAGCAGATACACACAAAAGTATTATTTATGAAAAGTTACGTTTCGATTGCATTCACAAATACATGTAGATACTATTTTAGATGTCTTTGCTAAGCATCTTCGCAGCCGAGTTGTGTCCATATCAATCATTGCTGTTTTTCCAGCAAAACTTATCTTTTCATTGAATTTGCACCGAAAACATTTCTGCGTCCATTAATCATAATTATTCGCAATTATTTTTTACAACTTTATTCGAAAAGGTTAAATTCGAGACGAAAAATATTTGCTCCTAAATTCATTGAACTTTAAACGGCTGCTTGCATTCAACCATCATTATCAATTCGTTGTCTCTTTATTCGCCAATTAAACAGCAAATTAATTGTTTCCTACTCTAATCGAATACAAATCGTGTGTGTTTGTGATTCACTTTTCTTTAAAACTACACAATGCATCTCGAGTGACAAAAAAGCAAATATTACGCTTTTGACACATAAATTTATTGTGTGTATCTTTCGAGTATATTTTAGTGGTGTTTTTAAACGATGTCAGCTGTTGCCGCACAGCTTCCATTGTTGACGCGAAATAAATAATTTACTCAAACGCAAACGAAGAACAGTCGAAGAGCGATGCTTTTGCTGCGAAGAGCTGTTCGCAGAGCAAATATGCAAAGCAATACTTTTTATAAAATATTCAATAAATTGATTACATAAACGCTTGAATGTAATTCGAATAAAATTAAAATGAGTAAGAATAAAACGTGGCGTTCGTAAAAAAAGCGGAGAATGCTTCATTTAGGGTCGATTAAAAATTAGTTGAATCACGAATGATGGCCGCTGGTTTCGGTTAAAGTTAATTAATAAAGCGGTTAAATTACGTGAATAATCTGAGGAGACACTCGATGTATTCACGAAATTCGCTTGTAATGCGTTCATAGTTCTAAAGAAAAAGTCACGCTTTGTTCATTAAGCAAATAAGCAGCATTTAAATTAGTGCTTGTGAACCGATTGCAGATCACGGACAGTTGCTGAGACCGTCGACTCACTACTCGACTCCAATGATTCGTCCGTCGATATTCAACTCATCGCACAACAGTATTCCGATCGGATACCCGTTATCGACGTTAGCATGGATGTCGAGTGCCCGCGGAAAGCCGCGTCGAGGAATGATGCGAAGAGCAGTGTTTTCGGATGCACAGAGACAGGGTCTGGAAAAACGATTCCAAGTTCAGAAGTACATCAGTAAACCCGACCGCAAAAAGTTAGCAGAAGAACTCGGCTTAAAGGACTCACAGGTACTTAGTTCACTTTATTGTTGCACTCGAAAGTTAAATGATTGAAATTGTCAAAGGTTAAAATTTGGTTTCAAAACCGGAGAATGAAGTGGCGCAATTCTAAGGAAAGAGAACTGTTGTCTCACGGAGGTTCTCGAGAACAGACGCTACCCACGAAAAATAATCCGAACCCTGATTTGACTGATGTCGGTCTAGCAGACAGAAACGGACAGGAAAGCAATACGGACTCTGACCGCTACTCGCTTAAGTCAGACGATCCTTAACCGATCTTTTTATAAGCAGCGTTTTCGACGTTTTCTGTGTTTTGTGCCAAAGTCTCTTTTCATGCATTCATGTATCGCGAATACATCTGTAAACGTTGGCTTTCGACTGAAATTAACAATTATTTATTTAATAATGGAGCAGCGATCGCAGTGTACAGACCACATATCCAGATTTGATGTAAAAATAAAGTGATGAAAGAATGTTTTCGAGGCTGACTTTAGCGTATCGATCGCGGATCGGTGGCGAATTGTCGATTTTCCTCGATTTGCCTGGGATTTACTCAACAATAAACGGATTTGTAACAAACGCGCAGTAAGCTGAAAGCGTAAAATTTAACTTCCTGATTTGCGGTTAAACAGTGATGTCTTTATGTCTTTAAGGCTTTATCGCTGCCATTCCGCAATTCGAGCGCAAATACACATTTTTAAAATACGAATCGCGAATAAAAGCCGCAAAGCTTCGCGAGCTTAAAAAGAGCGAAAAGAAAGAGCAGAGAAAAAAGAGCAATTATCCGTGACCAAAGATTACGCTTTTTACTCTTTGTCCTGTTACTCGTCGTCGTTTCACAGCTCGCAAAAAGCGAACAAAAAAGCGAAACGAACGTGAACCGAGTTACTATGGATTAACAATCGTAACTAATTTTTTATTGATTAATTGAATACATTTCTATTAACCTTTTCAATGGACGTCCAAAATTGGTGCGAATTTTTAAATCTGTTCGATCTGTTTGCCGAACCGCATTCGCCCATATTTAGCTTACGCTCGATTCGGCGATATGTGACACCGATTTCGCACTCATTTCTCACCGATTTCGTGGCGTTACTTAATTTAATACACTTTCTAGAAATTGGATGCATTTCAATGGTTGCAGTCGTTTTAGAAGCGTTGTTATTGCAAACAAATGGCGCGCATTTATTTTATTCTCTGCGAAATGTGGCGATTGGCGATTGTTTTTTGCAGCCTTTATTTAACAACGAAAATGTTAAATGTAATATATAAATGGAATAAATGGAAATAGCAGTCGTCATCTGTTCTCTGCTCACATCGCGGGCCACAAACGATTGCAGCCTTTCAAATTATTGCAGCCCTCAATAATCGATGTCTTCTTCGCAAACTTTGCTGTTTTATTCATATTTTGCACTTTTTTTACTTTCTTGTAATTCGTTATTCGAATGCATTCGTCTTTTAGAAACAGATGCCAACAATGCGTACAATACTCGCGATGCTACCATGCATTCAAATATTTTAAACTCCTCTCGTTTCCATCTCTTACCATAACTACTCATAACTGCTCTCAAACTTTACAAGTAATCATTTTCGCGATATTTTCAACTTTTTTCTTCTTAAACTACGATATTAAAGCGAAAAGCAAACCATTTTTCTTTGTGAAACCTTTTTGCTTGAATTAAGTTTATTGTACGTTTTTATTGCCATCCATTTATATATACTTTATTAATGTTTTCATTTTTATTTCAACCTTTTCCTCAAACATTTATTAACCATTTATTAACTCATTTTTCACTCATTGCTGCAAATCGCAAACCATTCGTTGGACACACAATCACTGCTCGCAGATATGAAATTGACTCAATTCATTTGCGAATGAAACTTAATTGACGGTCAAATTGTTGCCACCAACAAATCAATTTTTTCTCATTCGCTGTGTGCAGCATATTTAAACGTTTAGCAAACATGTAGTGAGCAATGAAACTGTAATTACGCATTCGATCGACAATTTAGCGACGATTAGTGTTTTTCAATATTTTTTAGAGATTAATGAGAATGTCACCAAAAATAAAGCAAAGAATATAAATTAATGATTGAAAACAGATGCTTTGTAATGCGAGTCTAATATTTGCTCGCTTGTCGAGATGGCCGTTAACTGACTTTTTATTATAATCGCGTTGAAATGTCAGCTGCTTTGTTGCAAACGCATCAATGCATCGCAGCCTCTGAACAGTGCACTGCATAAGTACAGTGTGTACAAGTAGCGATGAAAGCAGAGTGTATCAATATTCGATGTGTTGCATGTTTACATCTCTTTCTCTGTCTGTTTGCAGCATCAGAGTGGTCAGTGTAATTGCGACCGAAACAATTGTGTATTTCGATAATTACATTCAATTGCTTCATAAATAATTCATTTCTCGTTGCCATCTTTAAACGCTATTTAAATAAACAATATTTGATGTTTCAATAAAAAAGAATGCATTTTAAATGAGCAGCTTTGCGGAGGCAATTCACCGATTATTACGAAAACGATGCGAACGATTCAATTGCAAAACATTGCAGCTTAATGAATCTGTTTTAAATTTAATTAAATGCAAACAATCGCAGGCGAAACAGGAGAACACACCTTGAATGTTGCGAATTGTGTTCACACCTGAAAATAACGTTTACAGCGTTTTTGCGTTCGACATGCACACAAAAAAGCAAAATGCTAAAAAGCAGAAAAAGAAAAAAGAGAATAAAAATTTAAATTTAAATATGCAAATATTTTTAAAATCGTGTTTGCGTCGAAAGTCGTGTTTTCAAATCGAATGATGAATAAAATTTTCATTTTCAGTTTTTAATTTAAAATATAATAAATATTAAATTATTGATTACTAGTTCAGGCATATATTTCATTCTCGATACACAAATGAAAAATGATTAAATTATGAATAGTTTAATCGAATGCAGCGGTAATCGTCTGTTTCAATTGCGATTCACCGCCAATCGATGCGAATTGCAAAAGATCGCAAATGTTTGTGGTTTCGGTTTCAATCTCTTTCAGCGTTTAAAGAGTTTCGAGTGGTTTGCAAAGTGTTCATTAAAGATGATGCACAGCGGATGGAATCGATGCTATCAACAATTACAAGAAATTAAGTTTCGCAAAATGAAAACGAATATAAAAAATGAATGCGAACCTGTAATTAACATTGGACGAGCATTAATCAAACTTTGGAGGTCTTTCGCCGAGTTGCTCGCTGCTCAAACGAACAGCGTTTTCAAATAGATTTGTTGTCGCAATTATAAATCATGTAAAAAATGAGTAATAATAATGGCGATGAAATGAAGATCGCTGTAAAAGCGATAAATGATAAGCAGATGTGTTGCGTACCTGCTGCGAAGCGCAGTCTACAAAAAGTGTAGTTTGATTGTTGAAACGACGGACTGTTGTTGAGTTGCACTCATTCTTCGTCGAGTAATTTATTGCGAAAAGGCGGAAAAGTAGGTTTCATTATTGGATCGGTAACGAGAGTCACAGTTGTGTGTTCGCTGCAAAGTGCACACTATAAATGCGACATTAAATGCGTAATGTATGTGTACATAACAGTGATCTGCATATAAATGTCGACAGCCTCTGCAATGTTCAGGTATTCATTATAAATTGTTTTCGTATTCAAAAACTTGGACGGATGTTAAAGACGCCCATTCGAATGTAGCTAACAAAAGTTTGCATTGCAAAATGGGACAATGCACGGAGAGGCAAGACGAGCGCGATCGGTGATCACTGATCGCAACAATAAATCAAAATTCGGGAGAAGAGAGGACACATGAAGAGAGGCGAGAACAGAAGCCTGGTTTGCAGTGATTCGCGATCTGACGTCTTTCGTCGCTGTCACCGATGCGTTCACTGCTTCTGTCAAATGCATGTGCGCTTCAAGTGTAACCAAGAAATCGTTTTCATGCTCGCATTCGCTTTGTTTTTATGCGTCCTTCTTTACAAATCGCCAAAATTAGGTTCGCTATGAAAGGCGATAAACAAGCCTTTTTTCAGATAAATGCGATTCTGAATATTTATAGTATTCCAAGTGGCGAGTAATGTCTGTATGTGCACAGTTATTGCCAGTATGGCAAGCATTGCAAGTATTGCGTATATTTCGCATTGTTTTCAATGTAATTGTGTGCGAAATGTAAATTCGGCGTCAGCTGCGATCACTCACAAAAGCGATAAATTGAGTTGTTTCGTTGCACCGAAAGATGCGTTTCTCCGTTAAATGGCTATTTTATTAATATATCGCTGCTCTCAGACCGAGTCCAGAGACCAGATGTCGACAATTGTTACAATTTCAAATTTTTTCAATTGAGAACATTATACATGTTTAACCGTTTCGTCCTCGTTCGACGCTCTTTAAAATTCGACAATTTCTCGCGAATTTCACTCGATTTGCATTTAAGTCCAAACTTTCTTTGCTTTTATTCTCCATTTGCTCAGCGAACAACGAGTGCAGCGAAAAAAGATTAAAGCGATTACTTTCTAATACAAGTGAATAACGCATCATTTGTTATAATATGCATTCAATGGCAAAAAATAATATCGTTTCGCTGACATTTTGTTGAGTAAAAAGTAATTTCGAAGCAACCAATCGCGAATAAAAGAAAAGATTTGTCTAAACGCGGATTAAGACAAACGTTCGCTAAACATGCCTTCAATCGCACTGCGAACAATGCGAAACGCGAATGTGGCCACTGTTGCGAGTGCGATCAGCTCGATTCCAAGAGAATCGAGACTCACAAACAATGATTAACATAACAAATGCACGAATGCCTGTATTTTGCTTTCGATTTGTTCTTTTCGCTCTTTTCAACGCATATCAATGAAATCAGTGCCAATTTAATGGAATGTAAACACTGCAAACACTCTTCACTATTTCAAGAGTGCTTTTATTGTGTAAAATATATTTGCTTAAATCTGCTCACTGTTCACCACTGCTTTAAAAGTGATCTTTGGCCACTGTTCGCGATGATTGCTTGCTTTGTGAAAAGCAGGAACAGTACATTGGCAGTTCGAAGGCGAACTGCACCTCTTTCAATTCGTCAATGTTGCGACTTCATTGTTCAGTGATCATTTAATTACACGCTTTAATTGGACGCATTCAGTGAACGTTTGCTTGCAATCAATCAAAGTTAATTAAGAATGTACACAAACGCATCGCACCACAAACAAATTGTCTCATCGATGCGTGCGTTTTTTCGATTGTGTCTGTTTTGCATTTCTAATTTCACAGGCAAAGCTTACTTGAATCACTGCATTCGCTGTACTTTATAGATCACATTGGCGAACAACGAATGTTTTCAATGTTTGCCTAATTTTAATAATGAAAAGCTGGCGAAAAGGAAATTAAAAGTGAATTTCAGGTTTGCGAAACCAGAAACCAGTGAAAATTAAAGATTTCACGCTTTGCGTCGTTTTCGGTGAACAATTGAGAACAATTCGCTGGAAAGCGAGAAAAACGAGTGGAAGCAAGTGAATGCAAAATTGCGGCGAAATTAATGTCATTATTTTATTTTAGAATTCATGCATCGAACAAAAAATCGAGAAATAATTAATTCGCTGTTTATGAGTGAAATTAAAACAAAAGCAAATTACGTTAATTAAGTTGCTGTTTTTTGCGCTGCGAGTTTTGTGCGCAAAAAGCGTTGAGCTCAATTAAATTATAATTTTAATGAGAAAGCTTTACAAATATTCACTTTTAAACACATTTTAGGGCACATTTACAGCGCATTAATTTAATACAAAGTTTATGCAACCAAAAAATTAAAATTTACTTTTAATTGAATGAACACATATAGAGTTAGAAAGTGTGTGAAACTGTGTTTCGCCCGCAGACATTGCACTATAAAAATATGTTTTTCCATTTTTAACATTTTCATACAACTCAACCATTTTTTGTGACTTTCAAACTTCGCAAACCTATTTCAATTGCAAAATTAAATCTTTTCGCCGAATTTCTTTCGCTCGATTCGATTGAATAACGTGTGTTTGAATAACGAATATTTCGATTCAATTTCGCCACTGAATTTCTATTTTGCATGCATTCAATGCGACGCACTCGTGTAACACATTAATTAACTGCTATTATATATAATATTAATACACATATAGAGTTAATATACGCAATGTACAACGAGCGACTTCTAATGAATTATCAATTCGCCTTTCAATGACATTCGCGCACATACTTTGCAGAGAAAAATTATTTCACAAAATTTATGGCCTTTATTATTTTTTAATTTCATATTTATAATAAAATGCAAATTACTCGAAAAGCGTTCGTCGTTTGCGACATAATTGCGTTCAATCGGAAAACACATGAAAGCAAATATTAATAACGCTTTATTTTTATTCTTGCTTAATGTACAACCATATACAATATTGTATTCAATATTTTGTTCAATATCGCTGCAAATCGCACTCGCATTATTCGAAACAATCAAACAACTCAACTAATATAATGTAATCACGTCTGCAGCGAATGTTTACTTTGAAATCTTTTTTAACAACGCTCATCAACCGCAACACATACAACGGCAAACAAAGAGCAACATTCGCAATCGGCGTCATTTCGAATCCATCAATTCAATGCTGATCAGTGATCACTGATCACTTTCCTCGCTTTTTGCTTTTCGCGAAAACACAGAAACGCAGAAAACATAATAAAATGTAAATGTATAGAAGATTCATTTATTCGTGATTGCAGTACTCTGCTTGCGAAACAAATTGCATTCAATAAATGTAGAAATGTATTGTATTCGATGTGCAGTATGCTCAGTTTGCACTGCGATTACTACTTTACTTTAATGTTTGCTTTCAAAGTGTTTCAACTGCGAACGAAATAAATATTGATTCTTGAAAAGATTACATTTTGTAAAGTAATTACTTGAAAAGATTGATTGCATTTCGTTTCAATTGCCATGAAATTGATTTAGGAAATTAGATCAAAATGAAATTTTTAATGTGAAACAGTGCATTGTTTGTTTGTTCTTGCGAACAGCTGTCTGCGAACGTGCAGATCTGCAACTGAGGAATGCGAGTTGCAAATTTGAAGAAGAGAAGAGCAACGAATTAAGAAGTGCATGTCGCAGTGGTGCTTCTCATGAAACTAGTGATAAAATGTTGCACAATGTAATCGTAATTAGAAAGCAGCGGAACATTTGGATTCCTGTCGAGTTCAGCTAACAAGTGAAGAACAGTGAAAGCGACAAGCAGCGATTGCTGTGAATGCAATGTTTACACGATTGCAGTTATTTGATGAATTCTTTGCTCACAAAACAATGAGAAATGTCTTTCAATCAATACATTAATGCGTATAATCGTCATTATTTGTATGATTAGCGAAAAATAAAAGTAACAGCGATTTTGCAGAGAAGGAGAAGCAGTGATTGCGTTGTCTGTATTTGTCGTATTCGCATTGAAACACAAAACGTTAAAATGTAATGAATAATATGAATCTCTGGCGGTGACAATATTGAGATCATTTTTCGGCTGCTTTGTGCTACACGGTTCGCAGTGATCGCGAAAATAGTGATTCGAAGCTCCGCAAAATTAGGAACCATTATTATATTTGTAAAACGATCATTTATTGGATAAGGATTTATTTATTGTTCCTCAGTCGGAGTCTGAGAAGGAACGTTCGCAGCGAGAATAGGCCGAATAACGATTTATAACGTCGTTTGTGAATGGACGTCACTTGCAAATGTTTAACGAAGCACCGCTCTTCTATTATTGCCAGTCGCTTCGAATTGAAAGTGGACTCAATTTTGTGAGTACACTTTATTTAATATAAACGATGGATAAGAAACGTTACTTCAATTTCTGCTTTCTTTGAGCGCACATCGATCGACAACGAATCGAAGTCAGTTTTGTAAACTCAATAAACGGTCAGTGATATATACGATATACGATATATACGTTTTTTGGAAATGGATTTAATATACTTCTCGAATACACTTTTGTGTACTTATTGCGTTCAATGTATTTATCAAAGAGTAACACATTTTCGACAAACTTTTCTTATTCGCGTTTTCACATTGATTCACTTTGTTTAAATTACTTTCTTCGCAGAGAACTCGAAATTAAATCAAAAATGTATTTCAAGATTAAGTGAAAAAAGCCGAAAAACTTCCACTTTTATGAACATTTCGGTGTAACATTAACAGTAATAAGAAAATTTAAAAATTATGCAAAACTAGAAACATTATGGAAATTATTCAAAAATATATTCTCGCGTTTCGCTCAATTCGAGCAAAGAATCGCTGCCAATTTATGTATTCGCCAATATATGCTAACTTTAAGCATTCGCCAATAAGTAACCGTTTCGTTTTATAACTCGTGCCGCATTCAAAATGTAAATGCAAAATGTATAATCACTATTTAAGACGCTCACTGCTCGATATGTGTTCTACTCACAATGCACTCCGCATCCGATGGCGAGTTCGCGGCTGCAACACTCCGTTTGAATGTCGAGTGTAGCAGCAGAACTGAACTGAACTGCTCGAGTGACTGCAATGCGAGCGATCGCTGCAATGAAGAGATTAATGCCTGAAAGATTAAAAATATTAGTAAAATTAAATGTCAAATACATGTGCGACACATTTAAACGATACGCTTTGCCTGCATTCAGCTTGCTCCGCTTTTTCAATAACTCATCAATAATGAAGCAAATAAAAGCAGAGTTCGCAGTGTGCGAACAACGATCGCTGAATTAAACAAAAGTATCGATAATGAAATGAATGCTATGTAATGATCGCCATTCGATGTGAGTTTTGCGTTCGTTTTCTCGTTTGTCGCCGAAAGCGAAGCGAAAGTATAAAAGGACAAACAGCGACAAGCAGCGAATAAAGCAGACGAGTTCTCTGTAAATTAAGTGTCAAAACCAACTGTCGCTTTAAGGCTTTTTAGCGTATTATTTGGTAAAAGAAAACATAATTTATTTGCGATTCAAAAGCGATGATATGTTTTCACATTTCGATGTTTAACTTTTGCAGCGCATTGCTGCACTTCGCGTAAGCATGCATTTGCAGTGAACGCCAATAATTCGTTGAAACAACGGTTGCAACAGTGATCTTGTGATCAATGAATGCTATGAACATTATTGCTGCCGAACGAACGCATCATTAAACTCGCAGCGACCACTTCTCCGCTGCTAATTAACTAATTATTCTCTTTATGCAAAACTCGCATTCATTATTTGCGTTTCGATTCATTCATTCATTCGTTGTTTCGCTAATTAATTAGCAGCAGTCGAGTGATGTAAGACGAATGTGTGCATCAGTTCGCAGTCGCTTTTAATTACAGTTTAATTGCGAGCGATCACAACGACTCGCGTCTGTCAGTCAACTCGCATATTGCAGCACACACAGCCAGCTTATTGAATGTTTGCGAACGACGAATGAATAGATTGCATTAAGAATCAGCGAAACGTTATAATCAGTGTTTCGCGAAACAACATTTACATTACAGAAGAGAGTTTCGATGAGATACTTTTATTTATTCGCACATTTCAATGTTGTAAATGAAAAACGACACACAATACACGAGCCATCCGTTAACCGACTCTGCGAACAGCGATCATATTCTATAGTTTTTAGTATGTTCTCATAAACGTGTGAATTGACGACAAACTGAAAATGCACCGTTGAAGCTGTGAAAAAGTTCTAATATGTATGAAGCATCGAAATGAGAAAAACGATCGCCGTCAGATGGTTTATAGATTAACGCGACGAAAGCTTTTATATTGTGTTGCATTGATGCACGAAATCGCAACCGAAAATAGTTCTTACAATTCGACAAAATGAATTTCGTTATTGTATCGCCTTAATAATAAGCAATAAATAAGTTGCGATTGTGAATATAGGAACGATATGGCGACTCAAGTTGTGCACTCAAAACGAATGCAAACCGATCACAGCTTTCGCGTTATTATTGATGTCGAATCGCACTAAACGATGCTATACATCCGATGCTGTACATCGCATACATCCAAATCACTCATTATCGTCTCCTGCGAGCACTGTTCTCTTTCTCGAATCACTCACTCTTTAATTAATTGCACTTTCCATTGCTTGCGCTTCCCACCAAATGCTGCGTCTCTCGCACCGATCCATTTCACTCACAATTCATTCCAGTACAACATGAACACGCATTTTATTCACACTTATAAAATAACACAAAGATAAATGAAGCCAGTAAATCAAAACGCAGAGAGAACTGCTCCGCAATTGCACACTTTTCATACGTCCTCTTTTCGTATACGTTCTCCGCAATTACACACATTTTTAAGCAATTCTTGTTAAATCGATCAGTGAACAGTTCGTAAATAGTGACATTCACTTTCACTTTCAGATACATTTACTCTACTTTCGCTGTCCAAGCAATGAACACAAACTTTCTTTGATTTGTGATATCGATGACTACTTCGAACGCTTGTGTATTATACATGTGTCACAAACGCAATCTTAACGACTGCAGTAAATTTTCAATCAATTCAATTATTTCAAAAGAAACTAGTATAAAATTTTATGTGATTCAACTGCATTCAACAAATGTCATTTACAATTTTCAAATATTGTTGTATTGAATGGAGAGTACAAAAATGTATAAGAAATAATTATTTTTACTTTAACTCAGCTCTTATGTATGCATTATCGTAGTACAACATGTATATGTATAACAATGTATATAGTTTTTTTAAAATAAAAATTTCGAATGGATTCGTTGTAACTTCAGATCTATTCTACCCTCTGTTGTAAAAATTTACAACGATTCGTTTCAATATCTGCGATCTAAATGGCTGCATGTGTGAACCTAGTGGCGGAAGATACAATGAAACCGAAACTTGTCTTCTTCTGGAATAATGGAGATGTGACGAAATGGTTGAAAAGAACATGCCGAAGAGTATTACGGACTGTATGGACAGTTGTTTCACGAACATGAGATCACAGGACGTTCGTTGGTGCGAATGAGTGATGTGACTCTGCAGCGAATGGGGAATCAGTGACTGTTAGCATCGCGATAACATTTCCAAAGCTTATTCTCAAATTAAAAGAGAAATGCGATATTTAATAAAGTTTTTACAATTCTTGATTATACGTGTACCTCAACTTCTACATCAAATGAAGATTTTACTGTCCTCTGAAATTAATGGATACTGCTATCTGAGAATTGCAACACTGTTGATACTCTAGACCTTTCAAATATGAATCAATGAAATATAATTAACAATTCCGAATTATATACAATATTTTACCACCGAATTCAGTCCATAGACTCTCGATGTAAACTTAGCTCTCAAGTATATTCACACCCCACTATAAACATACGTACAAATTCAGTATGTATAATACACACATTTACAACACCTCTACACTGTGAGGCAAAGAGAAATTAATGAAGAGGATGTATACAATGTAACAATACAAGCATTCAATCATTAAAAAAATTTAATGTCTTTCAACTGTTTTCCACGAATTAATGAAGATTCGTATTGAAATTGAGACTGAAATTGTTAACAAAACAATTTTAAAAAACTACTGCTGTGGCAGAAGATTATTATGAAAGTTATGTGCGGCAAGAGCATAGTTTGTGATAGTACATTCTATCATTTGCTAGCAGAAAACAGTTGCGTCTAGCAAATTTTTTTACTTCTTAATTAATTTAACTTGCAATTGCAATAAATACAGTTTAAACGCGTACACTACTATTCATGATTACTTTAAAAAAATAATTATTTCAATCACCTTTGAAATATGCCTACCCAATAGGAACAGACAAATACCGCCAAATGATATTCATATTGTGTAGAGTATAACGTTAAGTTATTAAAGTGCAGTCAGTTGCACAGAAAATTTCGCAATCGATTCAGAGACTTTAATTAAAATATACATGTCGATTGCGAAATTCTCTGTGCAACTGATGGTACATCCTGTACATCCATGTACCGTACTGCCGCGAATTGGCCGACATGTCGGTATAATCGAAACAGACCTATTTTAGTAAAAAGGTGTTGAGGTAGACTTCCGACATGTCG
>NCKV01000197.1:0-23434 GCA_003675905.2 Leptotrombidium deliense
CACATTCTGCGATCGTTATTCAAGCATTTGAACGCTATTCATCGTTCATTTTTGCATATAACTTGATATTTCGCGATTATATCATAGTGTAATGCGTACAAGTTGTTATTAAATTTTTTCGAAATAAGAGATTGTGAATTGTGCTCAAATTTCAAAAGAAACGCACAATAATTCATTTTTATGTGAAAAGTGTGTTCAGATGTGTCTACAGATGCAGTTTTCTTTTGAAAATGAATGAAAACATAAAAAATTGACGAGAAAATAGCTGAGTTCAATTTGCAGCCACAGCTTTTCGAACTAAAATTGGATGAAGACAACTAATTAATATTGTACTGTAAATAGACACTACTTTTCGACGAGTAATAGAAATTGATGAGAATTTATTCTTAAAGAACTCCAGCAGTTTTATTTTCGAAAGTTTTCATTTTAATTTGGCCATACATTTTAAATGACAGCGGAAAACAGTTTAAGGCGTGAGACGCCTTTTCATATCGAGATGACTGATTACTGCGACCGTTATTGAAACATCGAAAATTTTCTAAAATTCTCGGAAACGGCAAATTTTCAATCGAACTCAAACTGCGGTTCATCGAAGTGCACCATTTATTACTCAATCACGAACAATAAACGAATGGTACTCGAACATCAAAAATCGGTAAAGAAGAAAACTGCAGACGTAAACCATTTCAAAAATGAATCATAATTATATTTCGCTTTCGCTCTAATTGCGGTACGAAGATTATAGCGTACAATCATGTGTCTACGTCGTATTATCGATTCTTTAGTACATTAATGAGTTCTAATTTCCAAACGTTATAAAACTGACAAATGCCGAATACGAGCACTGCAAAAGCAAATGCAATTTTACACAAAAGTTAATATCAACTTTCGTTCTCTTTTGCTTTGTATTCGTTACACAATTTGTTGACGAAAAGGATCACGCAAAAGTTTCGCATTGTTTTCCATTGAATTGAGAGTACAGCGATTACATTCACTGTGATCCTATTATTTCGATAATGAATTCATGGCTTCGTTATACACAGACAGTGGATTGCCAGTAATTCTTGTTTGGTCGTATTTTTTGATGAATTGCCGAAAACACTGCAAACTGATTTTGAATAACAAACCCTTTGGACACGCATCACTTGACAACAAGCATGTATCAATAATCATTTATTCGGAGAATGTTTTCATCGATCGAACTAGTCGTTCACGAGAAGCAACATGATTTTGCAGGATTTAAAAAATTGTAATTTCGAATTGTTCGAGGAAATGAGCTCGAATCGGTCTCCAATTCTGAATGCTTTCAATTCTGTTTACTTGTAAGTTGCGACTAAATGCGATGCAAACGCAACGCAAACATTGAAAGCATTTGAACATGGAAAGCAGTTACGAACGTTTTCTTTTTTACTGCCGAATCTTGTTTGCAGTGACACTCTGTAATTAATTGCATAAAGCTCTCAGTTTCAAGCATTCAAAAATAATATTCGCGAACTGAACGTTAACGCAGCGTATCATGTCACGAATTGAGCAAGCAAACATTATTTTGGGTTTGTTGCCGAAAGATAGGCACGAAATCGCTCTCAGTCACTTGTGTAACGAAAGCTAACTGTCATTGTTCCTAAATGTGTGCTGAAATAAGTTTCTTCGAGCAATCATTGCGGTTATATTCTGTAAACTTGTGCTTTCAGGCGTCCGAACCTTTTGTTTGCACCAAAAAACAAAAATCACAGATTGACGTCCAACGTTTCGAATATACGTAACGCAAATAATGAGATTCGTGTTTTATTTCTCATTTTTATGGCTAAACGTCACTTTATTGTTGGACAGCAGCAGAATAGCATTTTCGAAATTTTTAGAAAGAAATTGTTTTGCAGCGAAAATATTGAAGAATCGAGTGATCGCAGGAAATTGATTCGAAGCAATCAAAAGCGATGATTCGAGTGCACACGTTTTGCCCGAAATGTGCAGCTAAACAGTTACACCGTTATTCGAAACAGCGTAATTCAATTTCGCGCATTGATAATTTTTTTATTAAAAATGACAAAAATGTGAGCGAATCAAGAAAGTGCAATGCAACTCTCGGGTCTGCATTGCGTTGCGATCGCAAAAAAGTATAAATTTAATCGAAACGAACAGAGCATCCAAATACCAGCCCTTTTGACAGTAATGTGAGAAATGTATTTTCACGTATTTCACGTAAGATAGTTCCGCATCGACAGCAGTTAAACTAGCTTCAATATTCGTTCACCAGCTTTATTCAAATTGTGATATTCTGCGTTTCATGCAAATCGCAGTTTCTTTCGCGTTTCGAATCGATACCAAAACTAAGAAAGAACGCATTTCCGGGAAATATACTTTCCGGTGAATAGAAAATTAATGTACATATTTTGCAAGCGTATAACAGTTCAGTGCCAATATTTGCTTCAAAAGTGAACACGCGATGAAACTCATTAGAAACGCTTGTCAAACACATGCTTTCAATTTGTTTAAACAATTTAGTTAACAAAACAATGTACAATGTATGTTTTAAAGCACTTTAAACTTCGAATGAAAAACAATAAACCGTGATTTAGGTGATTATTATGTTTGTATTTGCATGCTTCTTCGTTTGCCGGTTATCACGACAAAACTAATATGACAACACTTTAAAGTGTGTGAGGCATTTTGGCAATGCGATCGAATATTCTTCGAGAAGATTAAAATCCCAACTTTTCCAGATTCACACTTTTGCAATATTTTGAAACGAACGGCACTTTTTGAGAAGTTTTATCTCACTTTTCAAAGAAAACGGGAAAAAGAAAACGAATATCGAAGCAAAGCAAATTCACAGTTGAATGGTTCGCTACACAAATATTAAACTGTTGCAAAGCGCAACGAACTACTCGCTGTCAGTGGACTCGCTGATGACATCTGTTGCACTTTAAACGCAATAGAAGTTGATATTACCAAGCATTTGTGCTTAAAGGGTTATCAAAATAAACATTTTATGCCTTCTCTATTTTTTCACTGTTACTAAGTTCAACAACACTGCAAAATACATAAGCAAAGCGTTTTCTTGTCAAGTTAAAACGCTGGTTTTGAAACGACATTCTATGTTGTGAACATGCCGATGTTTAATGTTTAGCGATGAAAAAATTTAATACTGGTTTCAACAATAACATTGCTTATTGCTCTCATTCTTGTGGCGAGACATATTAAACAAAAAATTTTTATCAACACAAATTTTTGAGTTGAAAAAACATCAGATAACATTTTTGGCAAAAGTCCGCCTTAGCAACTTAAACGAATACTTTAGTTCATCGTTAAAGTTGTGGAATGTGTTATCAAACCTGCAGATGTTCGTTATACAACAGTAACATATACAATGAATATGCACATTCTTTGTTGTCAAAGTCTTCGTAAATAATTTGTAAGCGACATAAACAAATTTGAATGTCATTGTAAGTTGAAACGAACGGGTTAAGAAAATAAACTAATGTGTTTATCAGGCGAGAGATGGTGTATGAGTCGCCTTTCAAAATTCTATTGGCGTTGTGATGCAGAATGTGAGTTGCATAAATGTGTGGTTCAAATCAAAAACGTCACAATATTAAATGACAGTAATAAATTAAATTGATTCTGTCAACTATTTGGAATTTGAAATTGATTTGTTTTTTAACGATGTTTTTTAGCGATTTTATTTGAAACATAAATTTGACATTGAATTGATTTGAGTGATTGCATTTAATTGTTGAATTTGCTGGGGAAACAGTGGACGAAGGTTATTGCTTTAATTTTGTGGTTGACAATGAATCGCAATTTTTAAAAAATAAATCGTCACGTGTAACACGTGTAAAATGAAGTAAAGTGTTTGTAACAAATGAGCACCGATTTATTTTGTGCAAGCAATATTCCCGACAACTTCAGACATTTCAATGTTTCACGGAAAATTTTTCCTCCTTTAACGATTACCGAGAAGCATCCATAAAATAAATTGTACCCTGTAACAGTATCTTAATTTGAGTGTTCCTCGAATTTATTCTTTACAGCGTTTTGCGAAATGTGTTGCAATTTTGCAAGTATATTATTATTGTCATGTTATATCACATCATTCATGCCACGTATAAAGTGCACTTCTGAGTCGAATACAAATTAAAACATTAATTTTGTCAGCCTTTCAAATATGTGTCACAAAAAATTGTTTCGAATCAATCAAATTCTTTTAATATTCATTAGAAGAGAGAAGTCATGAAATTTAATTTACATGAACTGTAAAACACATCAACTTATTATAATTGAACATGAGTTGAAATATATTTCAATTTTACTCGTCTTTATGTTTGCACAAGTGTAATTCATGCGATGTTACATTTAGATTCGCAGGAAACAGAGAGCGCCATTGTTCACATGTGAATTTAAGGATCGGTGAACTTTTGCGGAAATCGATGCGTTTTACTGACAATCGAAACAATGTTTCAAAAATGTGAAGCACATCATAAAGCGACTAGGATCTGCTTATCTAGATCAAAATTATTTCTCTTTCAACTTTGGCATGAAACTTCACTTTCATTCCTGTCGTATATTCTCCTTTTTTTGTTATTTACGATACTTTTTCAGACTAAGAATGAAAAGTTGTTCATTGCGTCTGTTTCATGTGCTTGTCGTGTTCACATAATTCAATGTTTAAGTAAATAGGAAGCAGTATAAGTACGTTTATGGTATTAACAAATAAGTGTGCTAGTACACTACTTATCGGTTTCAGAATGTAGTGCAAAAAATTGACAGCAGTTACGGACATTCGCTGCATTCACTTTCGATCATTAAATTGGCATTAAAATTAATGTTTTCAAAAGAATGACAATTAAATTTTTGTTCCGCTTAAAAATAAATTTGTGATAGTGTACACACTCTACAGTACAGAGTATGTTGAATCTTTTGTAATCTTTTCGTTGCTTTCATTTAAAATCAATTTATTATAAATGTAATTAACAGACAATTAGTGAAGCAAAAAACAAACTCTGTTCACCGAGAAATTCTTTTGCACACATGGATACAGAAAAAAGTAATGTACAGCGAAAATTTGTTCTGAAAAATGATCGTTAAATGAACGATTAAAGGTTCGGAAACGTAGAGAAGACAATGAGAGCGAAAACGATTGATTCGCATTACAGTATGTGCAATTGAGAAAAATTCATTAATTCGCTAACATTTCTCGAAGAAAGATTGCAAGTAAAGTTTGTTATGAATGATGAACGTTCAAAGAACGATTCATTGTGTGTTACGGCGACACTTTAAAAGCAATGATTTCTTCGAAAAAATGTTTACTCAGTGTTTGCAGTGTTCGTCGCTTTCGTAATCGAGAAAAGCTGCTACTGCTTGCGAACAGTGTGCGGATGCTTCGGTCCAGTTGAGCGTATTTGCACGAGTGATGCTCGATTGCAACACAAGGCTGTTCACACAGTTAACAATAGAATGCGAAACGATTGAAATTACGAGCGTAGACTAAATCAGTTTTTAGAGTGGCGCACGAGAATCAATAAATGGGCAGTCTGTGAGTACAGGTTCGGTTGGCAGTAAAAGTTGCCTGTGTGCGGTGTGTGCAGTTAACAGAACCAGGACTGGAGTCGAGTGGATGTGATCGCGCGAACAGTGTCGCTGTTTACGCTGTCACTTCCAAGGATAATGACGAAATAGCGGAGAATTGAAGTTTGCTGTTTTGCTTGACGTCACATATGCTTTCAACATTTGTTTAAAAAATTAATTATTTGCGATTTGTGCGTTCATCGAGTGCGTGCATCGATTGCACAGCTTCCGAGACACGCGGTGTCCGTTATCTGTTTAGCGAACACTGCAATGTGTGCTCGTCGAATGTGGTGCTGTTCAGGCCGAGAGTGGCTCGCATCGAAGTGAACACAACGTGAGTTGTGCAGCAATAAACGAGCAGTCTCGAAGTAAGCAGAGAACACTCCATTGAATGCAAACTCCTAATATCCTTAAGCTTCACTCCTCTCTCGTGTGATTTTACTTAAATATTACTGTTTTCATTCTTTCTGGTCGTGTTATGCAAGCGGTTCAAGCACTGTTTTCACGTCTAAAAAGTGTGTCGCAAATGTCGATGTATTTATAAAGTTCGCTGTCAGAGAAGTGACTGTTTGTGAGCTTTGTGAGGGTGTACTCAATGCACGGCTGTCTATAATTGTGCCAAATGACTGCTAACTGATCAAAGAAACTTCGATTCGACGAACGATTAAGCATTACTCTGCGAAAAGGAACCGTGAACGACGCACCGTTGCGTTCTAAAACATAATCTCGTTGTCGCTTTGCTTGTTGAGCAGCACTTCAGTTGCAAACTGTGAACAATGGACTCGAATACTTCTCCGCCGTGTATCACTGTTGAAGAGGACGATAAATACGACAACAACAGTAATAATGTCAGAGGCTCGGTACCCAAATTGGCTCCGATTCTGCTCGCCGTTCCAGGGTCCACTCGAAGACGACACTCTTGGATCTGCGGGTAAGATCAAGTTAACGACGCAGTATCTCCTTTTTAACCAAAAGTCCTCAACCGAATGCATATTTTGCTACCATGTGCAACGTTTCACGATCAATGTGCATTGAGCACTTGAAACGCTTCCTTATGTAAATTATAACAAGTAGTCGTTGTTTTCATCGCTTTCTCAAATGAGTCTCATTTCGAAAACAATATGAATTTTGTGTGCAAAACAATTGAAAACGAAAATTATATTCACAGTCCGCTTCACAACTTGTTTTTGTGCTTTTGTTTCAGTTTTGCTATTCATTGAAACGATTGAATACATGTGTTCATGTGTTTTCAAATTCTATTATCACGCTTTCATTCTTCAAAATTGGCAGACTGATTTTACCGAAATTGAAAATGAAGTGTTTGCGCAATTAAAACGTGTTTTGAGCATATCGAATTGGAAAAACAATCTAGGACAGCCTTTGAAATATGAATATGCAAATTTGGCCAATCTCGTTAATGCTGTTCGTCGTGAAGCTTTAAAGCGAATGACGAACTTTTCTTATTTTTTCGGTTTCACTGACGTTTTGAGCAGCAAAGCGAGACTGAATTTCAATAAAAACATCATATTTCTTGTCGCCACAAAAATGCAAACGAGACGTGCTCGATTCGGAAATGTTTCGAATGTTTGTTTTGGGAAATAATCTACCGAATTAATTGTGTTTGTTTACATTGATCAAGAAAAATCTTCGTAGCTGTTAACTTTTTTGCTGCTGATTTATTGATTCCGATGTGCTTCAATCGAACTTTCCGTCTAAGACATCTCCAAGTATGCGAATGCAAATTAGTCAGTGACATAGGGAACAAGGCGTACAAAGTTTGTTGTGATAAATTATTCACTTCAAGGAAATACACGCTATATAATGTACACGAGAAACTCTTGAGCTTAAAAATAAGATATTTTAATTTAAATATTAGTGGGAATTCGTTTCCAGTTACACGTGTATCACGCTGAATTCATTTAAATGTATTCATATAAAATAGTTCACTAAAAAGCTGCGCGTTTACAGTGCACTTCGGTACTTAAGCAAAGCGGATTTCACTTTTGATGTTATTTTTGGCTGATTTTGATGAATGATCTCATTCATTTCATATCAAATTACTCAATTGCTTTGTTTCATTGAAAATGTTTACCGAAAAAACAATTAAAAGTTTACTCAGAATATATTGAAAAGTTTAATATCTCGTTTGTCATTTCTTAGAAGTGTCAGCAACAAAAAGCAATTTCGATATGTTTCGTTTGTTGAAAATCAAGTGTAACAGTACAGAAAGTGGATGACAATTTCATGTTGAAAACTAATTACGAACCATTATTTTCGAATTCGTGACAAAAAATTGGTTTCACTGTTGTTGCTGCAGCTTATTTTGCTCGCAAGTGTTTACAGAGGCTGCTTTGCACATCGTCAATTGTTTATTTACTTTCGGTTACATCAGTGCACAATATATGTGACACTATACAATAAATTTTTAAATCTCGAATTTATATTTTATTTAAAATCACGTTTGAAATGAATTTGTCGACTCAGCTGCTCTGCGAATGAAACACTTTTCCAATATATTTGTTTATACTGTTATCGAAATATCAACTCAATTTCGAAATGCACTTAAATTGGTTATACGATGGTACGAAACGCACTGATTATGCGATGGTTGAATAAAACATCGGATGTGTCCAAAAACTCATTGTCTTTTTTAAAAAAACTTGACATTTTTATGCGCAAGAAAGTGATTTTCAATTTCGTGGAATTGTGATTTTGTTGGGGTTTTCAGAAAAGTAAAACAATTTTCCCGACTTTTTTTGCGCCAAACTTCTTTTGATGAAAAAAGAGATTAAAGTTTGTGTACTGCATACAAATCCAACTGATTTTAGACTTCATTTCCGCGAATTGTTGTGAAACAAAACGAAACTGTGAATTTTGATTGCGACGTGTTCATCAAAAGTGCGTCACATACGAAATGATCCAATAAACGCGACATTCATAATAAATAAATAAACGAACGATATTATGTTCGGACTTACGCAATTTATTGTTGTCGTCTGTGTGCTCATTAATTATGGGATGGTCACTGGTCGGATGAAGATGCATTTTGCAATAACAAATAACAACAATAATCTTGATTAAAGATCAATGTTGAGCGTTACAAACAACTGATTTTTTCAGTTAACCAACATACTGAGAGAAAGCATTTATCAGAACCTTTGCAAGCACCCAATCGTGATGGTCACTGTGACCGCCTTTTGTCAAGCAAGAGTGGATACATCGATTTACATGCTCACAATTCATGTTCGCTGTTCGTGGTCTTTAAGGTTCGCAGAAAGGTCGAATGATTAACGACCATTAATTATTCACTGTGTTCGTTCGGTTGCGTCGCTTCTCTAAATTTGGAACAACAACTCTAAGAATGGTTTTCATTGAAATGACATTTTTTGCGAAGAAAAGTATGAAAAATGAACGAACGCAAAATCAGAGCGAATAATTCGCTTTATGATGCTTCGTAAGCAGTTAATCATTTCTCAGTTCTGGTAAAAAATCATTCTTAAAACGAATGTGTCTAGCAGTTCAATGAATGCATTCATTCATTCTCGAAGTGTAATTGATTAAATTGCTGCTGAAAGTCGATTTGAATTGAATGCAGTTAAGAAATCGAACAGCGGAAAGGCGAAAGTGTGATCCATTAAATGAGTATTTTGAATTCTTGTGAAACAAGAGAAGAGCTGTTTTATTGAATGAGAAGTATTCATTAAAAAAAGTTGCGAGAAACAGTTGTGTAACCAATTCATTGACCTTTGTGAGCAAATGAAAACAGGGAACGTTTGAAGTCGTTACGTTTTATTTATTTCATTTAAACATTCAGCGATGAGTTGAAGCATCGATTTTTGAAAGACTTCATCTCAAAGATTCGAGAAGAGAAATGTGACGACTTCTTTTTCGCACATCTCTCACACACACTTCGTTTTTAACTATAAATCGTGAGCACACATTTATAATTTACGTGTTAAAAATTGTGCAAAAAGGAAACACTTATCTGGCGATGGCTTTAACAGTCGAATCTGAAGAAAACGTTTTTATGTAATACTTCGTAATACGTTTTTCCAAATTACAGCTATTTTTGTTGCGTGCCGTCAGTTTTCGCTACAAAAATGGCAAATACTGCATCTCTTTGCCATCCATTTTCTTGCTTCATTTTTGACAATCATTCATTAATAATCATTAAAACGAAATGTTTTCGCGTTGTTTTTTGTTTTCATTAAACAAATGTTCCACATTTTCGAATCGCTTTCGCGGATCACTTCTCATTTCTTTCGAATCAACAAACGTCAATGATGCTTTCGCAAAGCGCGAGTTTTGGCTTCCAGTTTCGATTCGTCTTCCGAAAAATTTCATAACATTTCCTTTTTTAATGAATGTGAATTTTTAAAGCGATACTTTCGAATATGATTTGCTTACAACATTACAACTCGACACATTAAAGTTTTTCGTAATTAGCAAGTTAATGTCACACTTTTGCTTGCTTTTCATAATTTACAAGCAAAATTGGAAAACGAATGCAAACATTTCCATTTATGAGCAAAACATGAACGTTGTGAATTATGCAATTACTGTGAGTTTATAAATTTTTCATTTGAACTTCAAACATTACGTTGAATAACACACGAATTGCTTCTCAGACGAATTTTTGTGTTTAGAGTTGATTTGAAACGATTAAATCGACTTTTCTATTGAACGTGTGTCGCGTACATAAAAAAGTGTTCAATTAAATGAAAACGACGCAAAGATTGAATGCGGAAATTAAAGACTACTCTTTAAAAAGCATAAAACGTCTCTCATTAAACTTGTAATTCGTCGAAATTGCAATCACCTTTCATTGCATTCATTTGTAACCTTCATTCAAATTTCTTCAACGATAAAAATCAACAAAAAAGTAATCAACCATTGCTTAATTATTTCGTATCTGTTTCAAAATCATTTTTTTCAAAAAGGCAAACAGTTTTATCATTAGTGGAAAACAGTCGCCACATGGATAAAATAACCACCTGCGCAATTACAAAACTTGTAATTGATCATAAAGACCACACTAAGTGATGATTTATTGAAAATACGATAATTACACTCTCACGACGAATACACAATAAACATAATAAATAAGAATAATAAAACCATTCTCATTGGATCTGAAAACTGGAAAGCAGGCAAAAGTTGATGAAAGCTTGCAAAACAATATCATGAATTTTAACACATTGAAAATCCCACGGGTTTCGTTCCCACGTCATTTCTAGTTTGCAATTTTATCAGCGCTTTAATTTATTTGAGGAGAAATGCATCAAGAATCGATAAAAATGAAACACTCAATTAATTGGATATAAGTTTCATTGCTATTCGTGTTTCAATAACAGTTTATTTAGCACTAATAATATTTATTAATTATATCCCCAAAAGAATAAGAATTATTTAATCAAACGTTTCGAAATAAATTATTAGTATTAGTTGTGTTCTAAAGCGAATGAATTCGAATTTCGCAAAACTCGGAACACGAAATTTTTCGCTGAAAGTTATAAGCGAACGCAATTCCTTTTAGTTCATGAATAATTGAAACGCATTTTCGCATTTATATTTACATAAAAATATGGCAGTCTTTTAAAAATGAGTATTTTACTGTTTTGCGAGCGACAAGAATTTGTTAATTGCTTTAGTTGAAGCGCTATTCAATTTGCATTTATTAAAGAAAGTTGAATTTATAAACTTATTTCATGCATTGCGTTGTTCGCAGTTTCGCGAGAATAAATCACTTTTCAAATTGGGATGAATTACTCGTTCACTCTACTCGATGTCATTAATCCAATTGAAGAGAAATGCGCAATTAATTCATTTCCTTGCTCGACTATCACGCGATTGTGTAATGTGTGTATTGAAGTCTTACGAGAAGTTGAATGCAAGCAACTGTTTCATGATTCGAAATTGTAATCAATAATGTATGCATGAAAACAATGAAACTACTCATGTTCACCACTCAAGTTCGTCTTATTCGTGACTCTTTCGAATTATTTAAATTAAGTCTCTTTTTATGCGTATTGTTTTCAAATTAAATGACTCATTAAAAGTTGGATTACAATTGTGTTTACTGCAGTCTTACGTCGAAATACATTAAGCTGCAAACTCTTCTATTTCGCAATTCGATTCAATTGCTTTTTTTGCTTGTTTAAAAAATATTCTAAACTTTCTCTCAGTTTCCATTGATTTCATAGTCGATTGCTGTGTAATATGATAAAGCGAAGTTTAATTGAGAGGATAAGAATATCAGTGAAATGTTTGATTCAATTAATTTCATTTCTGCAGTGATAAACAGCAACAATGTTTCTTTCTTCAGTCGCCGCTCAAAAATAGTTTTTATTTTTCGTTTCGGTTCTTTTTGTGATATCATTAGAAAGCTAAATAAAGGTAAAGCAAAGAAATGTGCTTTTCTAAAGTTTACCGAAATTATTTGTCGAGAGACTTGCTTTCGCAACAAATTATTCTAAAGCAAAATTATTGTTGCATTCGTTTAATGCGCAATGTTTGCAAAGTACACATTACACATTGTGCTTGTAATGATATCGAAAAGATTTCCTGTTTCGCTTTTGTTTGTTGTGTCGCTAGCGAGACCAGCGAATCACACGGAATGTATGTAATTGCGTTTGCAACAGAATATAAAGCAGTTAATTGCAAACTTCAATAAGATACAATGAATTGCAGTTTCATTCATTTAAGCATTGAAAAGTGAAATGAAATGAGATTCGAATGAAAAGCGAACACGATTTGCGAGGAGCGTCAATTTCACTAAGAACAACACTGTTTGCTTTTAAAATCGCTTTAAAGTGAATGCGAAATTATACGTGCACATGTCACAAATCGAAACATACAGTGTGTCTCATTCGACAGCAAATGTATTTGTTTAGAATACTGCGAGATGAAAGTTGCATATTCAAATGTAATCAACTTGTACAAACGCATTATTGCGTACACTTGATTATACTGTAAACCGTTGCAAAATACAAACAAAGGTAATTAAAGTCACTTTAAATGCGGACAGAAAATGCATCGCATTTTATTTCGAGCACGTTTCATGGTTTTCACGATTTTCACTGAACATTCAAATCAAAATGAAAACAGTGTTTCAATTGCAGTGTTGCATTTAAATTAGTCGAAAACTGTCGTCAGACGTTCACGTTGAAGATAACATTTGTGCGTTTTGTTCGTTGCAAAAATTGGCAAATTGAGTTTATGTGCGAATAAACATACATTGAATGTAATTGATGTATTCTTGAAATATTATTGGTGCCAAATTCCTGTACAAAACGTGAATTTGAAAAGATACATTTTTTTGCAATTTTCTTTTTGAGGCTCCGTGATATTTGCGAACAAATCTTTCTTCTTTTTCTTATTTAAACAGATCGGCGATAAAATTTGAACAATTCAACGTTTACTTTCTGTTGCTGTTCTAAAATGAAGCTGATTACGAAAAAGTTGAAGTTTAGTTTCCTCTCAAAAATGCAATAAAATCGCTTGAAATGCACGAAGTGTATTATGCTGTAATAAAAATAATAAAAAGTATGTTTAGTCTTTGAAGCAAACAGTGATTGACTCTCAACTCTCAAACCCCAAACATTCACAATTCACAATTGTTTCGATCATCATTAACAGTGAATTCATTTAACCGTTTTCGTCTCTTCAATCATTCATTTTAATTTGAATTGATTTGCGTTTTTTTTCTTTTTTTATAGAACTAAAGTGGTGCTTCCGTTTCTCGGGTAAATGATTAGTTTTTGTTTCGTTGCAAATTAATTTTTTTCAAAAATCGTAACTGCGTGCGTGTTAACAAAGCGTTCACTGAAATGTGTTCTAACAAAATAATAAATGAATGAATGCATTCTGACGACAAAACCTTTATAATGTTCTAAACTGTTATATATGTTATGAATGTTAAACGAAATTTGAATAATGAGCGCGCATTGAATTAAGTAATTATTAAATGTTAAAAGTAACAAAGAAAAAGCAAAACAGCTTTCGCCGTTTGCATCGTCAGCCAACGAAATGCGTTTTGTGTGTTCAAGTAGTTGTGAATCGATACTCATTTTCTTCGAGAAAACAGTCAATACAACTTTCTTCGAAGAATCGCGTGCACAGAATAAACGAGAAATAAACTCAATTTTACTTCAGGCAAATTAAGCTGTTTTCGACGCCTTAATTCGCAGAATTAATGTTTCTAATATGCTAATCAACGACACAATTAGCAATGTGTCCAAACTATTTGCATTCACACATTATTGCATTTGAACAAATAACAATGTTTGCAATGAATTCACATAATTCGCGACATTCGCATTCTTAGCGACAAACGATTTTCACATTAATTAAATGCTAATAAATTAATTTCAATCACAAGAGTGATAATTAAGAATAATTATTCACGTTCATGTGATACTTAAGAAATGCTCAGAGATTCAAAATGTTGAAGAAGAAAAGTAAAGCAGAATAAAGTAGAAATGTTGGAGTAAAGAAGAAAAATAACAGTGCTTCGATATATGTCAGGTGAAGATCGATGTCCATTTTTTCGTTTTCCTACAAAATAAATAACTGATAAGTGACAGTTCTCAGTGATGATGATGAATAAAAACGTTTCAGAAAAACTTGTGAACTTACAGTGTAATTCGATGTAATCGTTTGAAGTTTTTTACGAACTTTTGCTGCTTTCAAAAGAAACTCTCCAAAAAAACATCACTTCATTCAAAAAGATTATCTTTAAATTGTTGTCCGCTATAAATAAGCAAGATTTTAAATAAGTTAGCTTTTGATCGATTATTAGCTCAGTGAATAAATTTCCCAACGGTTTTAACGATCGTTCGTTGCACAACATGAATTCGCTCGATCTGTTCTAAGTTCTGCAATTCGTGTGTGAAACTTGTTCCAGACATCGTTTCTGTGTTCGTCTCTGTTTCTATCACAAATTATACGCGCAATTAAATGGAAAACTAATTGCAAACAGTTCTTAATCCAACAAACCATTCATTGAACTTATTTATCATTCACGTTTATCGTTTTCCTGTTCGCTGAATACTATTTTAAATTTGCTAAAAATTAAAAGCCATAAATTTCTATAAACTTAATTGAATTATAACAACACTTATTCAAACATAACACGTATCCAGTATGTGAAGTAAAATGAGATAATGCAGCAATTGCTCTTTATTAATCAAACGCACAAGTTGCACTTTTCTTGTAAGAATTATTGTGTTACACCGTTTTCAGCATTGTTCTCATTGGGAAACCTTTCTTTTGCTCATTTCTTGTGCGGTCGAAAACACAGCAGTCGAATCAGCACAACTTTTAGTATCGGAAATTGCAATTAATTGCACGCATTTGCAGCGAACAGAGACTTGTGCATTTTTTTAATCGATAACACAACACAACACTATTAATGAATGCACACTTTTCCTCTTCATTCTCTTTGCTAGTTGTATTGTATTGTATTGCTTTTGTGTGTAAGTATCAGTGAGTGTTATATATGATAATTACCTTTACTCACAAACACTCTTTTTTATTCGCATTATTCAACGTCGATAACATTGCTTCATTTCTCAAACACACAACCTTTCACAGCTTTATCTTACACAACTTTTTTAATTTCAATATTGTGTATTCGCTGAGCGAAAAATTGAGAAATATGTTCAATTAGTTTGCAGTAATTGAATAAAAAGAGTGAAGAAGTGAATTTATTTTGCTTTGTCACTAAACTAAAAGTCTAAAGACTTTTTCCTCGTTTATAAGCAACGAAAAACAAACGTTTTTGATTATTGCAAATATTTGAACTTAATTTGCATATTTGCGAAACATATTAATTGAACTCGAAATGCAGTCACTCAACTTGTTTTATATTTCAATTAAATTAATATTAATATTATTATTTTGCAGCTGATAATTGCTCGACACAAATTGCGGCCAGTGAAGATTAATGACCTAACTGCGAACATCGAATGTTTATTATCGTAACGCTTTTCGTAATCTACTTTAGGCCACATCACTTTAATCGCAATCATTTCCGAGTTTCGCACACGTTTGCCGGATAAAATCCAATTATCAAGATTACTGATAACAAAATCATTTTTTACAATAATTGCCTAATGAGCGTATCAAGTTTTAAATATCAACAAAAATTATGAATATTAGTTTTCATAAATTTTGGAACTAAAATGATGAATGTGTTCAATCGGATATTTAGCGAAATCCATATTGGTAAATGAATAACAGCAGGATTAACGAAATAAATGAACAGATGCGTTAGATGATTGTATGTGATACGCATTCAGTAATCGAATCAGTGCGATTAATGGTTTATGTTTGCATTGCGAGAATGCATCGTTGCTTATATTCGTTGCAATATTATTTGATTGTCACTCGTATGTCAGTAAAAATGCAATGCAGTGATATACGTATATATTTGGTATAATAAAAGAGAAAGGTCAACGTTGAAGGAGTTCGCTTGTCATCTAAAAGAAAATGTTTAACGTTTCACTTTCGCATTCGCTTTCTTTCGACTTTCAAAAACAAGTATGAAATGTGTCATAAAAAATCAAACCCTAAGATTATTCGTTTTCATTTTTTTCCGAATAAAAAAGTATTCCACTGAAAATGCCAACTCTGAATTCTAGCTGCAATTTATATAACTTTAAATTTAGAACTTTTGCAACTCAATGTTTGCAGTGTGAAAAAATGGCGACGCAATTGAATCGTATCACTGTGCTTCGAAAGAGTTATTTTGATTTCAAATATGATACTAAAATGTAACAGTCGTACACTTGTTCGACAAAATACAATTCCAAGAATTGTGTTGCAAGTTTAGATGATGCTCGATGCCGTATCGAGATCACAAATTTATGCGATTTTATTTATTTTCACAAATATATCGAAAACGCAAAATCGAGAAACTTGAGAATTCGTAAAATTCAAATTTTCGGTTTTGTGTTCACTTTGCAAACATTGGTAATATTATTTTTATTTTTTTTAAGTATTTCAATGTACAAATGCTAAAAAGGGGTCATTACTTTTTTGCATAAATATTGAATTTTAGTTTACATTTGCTTTCTTATTTCCTGAAATTGAGAATAAGTTTGCGTTGCGAAGCATTCATGAATTATTGAAATGCAGGAACAGAAACGCGTTGATGCAATCGGTCTCACATTACACTCTCTAAGACTGCGGTTTTTTCTATTGATTTTTGTTCGAACAACGTTTGAAACTACATTTCGCTTTATATATGTTTGCAGTCAGTGCTCAAATTCGAGTTTCTTCATAATTCTTTAGAACGTTGCAAAAAAAGTTCAATTTATTTCACTTGCATTCTCATTTTTTTCGAATCGCTTTCATTCTGCTTTCGCAGCGTTCGCAAATGCAACGAATTGTTGCAACATTTTTTGAATTGCTTGCATTTTGCAAATAAACAATTAAATACGTGATTTGAGTGCAAAAATCAAAACATTTGAGTTTTGAGGCAAAAATCGATTTGAAATGTTTACGAATGACCAGAATTTAAGGTGCACTCGCAATTCACACTGTATAATGTTTGCTTTGTATTTCGAAAGAATCGTTCGAAAAAATAGTTTTAAATGAAGTGAAACGAAAGTGTGAACAGTTCTTGCGGAAATTGTAGTGAAGAACAATTGTAATGTTCTTCTTTCGCTTTCCTTTTTGAAGTTCACTTCACTTCACAGCTGTGAATATATTCAAATGGTTCGTTACTTTTTGAAACATGTATAATAATTTCAATTCATATCAATTTGAAAATGAAGAAAAGAAGAGTTTAATTAAAATCTTTCGTTTCAAATAAAAAGAAACGACTTTCATTTATGAATGCTTTAAATCGATGTAACTGAATGAGATATTTTACTAAAAAAGATGTTCTTTTTTAAATGTCGAAATGAGAAGGAGAAAGTATTGCAACATTGATTGCATTGTAATTCGCATTTGCAATATTTTTATCATTCACTAGTAACATAAATTTATTGTCTGCTCGAGGCTCGTCGACACGAAAAAACAGAGTAATGCTTGCGGTAAATCTTATTCTTTGTTCGCATCTTCCGTAAATTAAAAGTTAACGTATTTTCGTAAAGCAAATGTTCCTTTTCAACGATCATCGTTTATTTGGGTAACACACTCGTTTTCTCACATTCGATGCCAAAAAACACATTTCATTTCTGATCGTTGGAAACAGTGTTGCAATGTTACAATGTTGCGCATCATAATCATTCGTAGGCGTCCATTAAAACAAACACGCTTCATTTTTACTTTAAGTAGACAATAAATTCATTGCAAAGTTTGTTGCAAACAATCTGTAAATGCAATTATCGTAAAAGCAACAGCAACAGCAACAGCAATACTTTGATTTCATTTAAAGCAATTGCAATATGTTTATTCCTTAGGCGAAACTGTTTTTCGTACACTATGTGTGTATGCATACATGCATGTGTATATAGACAAAAATTGTGCATAATATAAAATTTAATATATTGAATTCTCAATTTCGAGTTTGCAGTCGTGAGTAACAAGAAAAACAATGATTCGATGAATACGAAAACATGTCGTGTAAATTTAATGCAATAGACATGTCAAGCAATAAAGAAATATGCAATTATTTATTATTGAAAAGAAAACAACAAATATTTATTTTCTGACAACTCAATTGTCTATCAATTTGATTGATATTCGAAATCATTTCTTTTTTATTTGCTGAAGTAAACTTCGCTTTTACCGAATAATTCAGTTTGAACAATAAAAACAGATAAAGAAGTGAATCTTCCATTTTCGGTATACTTTGAAGTTCAATTTAAAGATTACATAATAAGCCGAATGAACTACTTTACAGTTTATCACTGCAATGTACAATATTAAACTAAAAGTTGAAATGGTTCTAAGTATGAAAAGGTATTATGAGAATCTTATTGAAACTATTATTTTGGTGTGCAAGTGAAATGTGAACTGTTTCCTTAAATAAAAATGGGTCTATAAAGTGTTTAATTATTAAAGAAAAGATTATCTTCATTAATTAACTGCTGTCAAATTAGATATTATCGAAGACTAAAAAAGTGTGCTTTAATTACGTTCACTTGTGTTTCATATTTTTCGCGATATTTCCTGAAGTTTGAAGCTCAGGTTAATTACGACAATCAATGAACAGTTCATGTTGCGAATAACATTCACTTTGTTATTTGATTTGCGTACAAAAATTAATTGAAGTGTTGATAATTACAATGAATGTTAATTACGTTTCTGTGTTAATTTCAGAGTCGAGTCAAGTTTCATGTGTAATCAACATATCGTCAGTTTTCAAAATGAGCGTTAAAACTTATCCTTTGTTCCCTTTCATTCAAAGTTTCACTCGACTGCAGCTCATTCGCATTTAGATGAAATAAAAAATGGTGCGTTTAGTGAGCTGTGTTCTAAGTTTCGATTTTACTTGTGACCCACAATCAAAAGCAACATTTTCAGCAAACTTGACTTCATATTGTGTGTGTCCGTTTACAACGGTCATTCGTTACGTTTCGATCGGTTAACTCATTACGTTCAATTCAATAAACTGTTGTAATGACGTATAAACACGTTTATCCGAACACGTCCACATTATCTGCACTCACATCAAATAAAGTACACCAAATTTCAATTCCCGCAATCATTTATCTCCGGATTCAGTATTACTTATAAAGTAAGACCGTTTCGCACAAACTTTTCCAAAAAAACTCCATTTCGTCTCTAAATCACAAACAAAATCTTTTTATCAAAAGTTTCTGATGATTTTAAGATTTAAACAAGTTCACATTGTTGTTATCAAATCCATTGAATGGTTTGTTTTCGATAATATTTATTTGTTACTTTCATGATTAAAATAAGTTACGTGATTATGAAAGTTTATTGTCGATCAGTTTCCTCTCTTAACGATCACTTTGGGTATCTTACACCGAACTTGCTTAAATTGAATACAGTGTTCAGTTAATTGCGAACGTTTTGTTACCTTTGTCTTCTTAAATGTGCTCGTTTTGTTTTTTGCAGATCTACTAAAGTTGTAATAAATAAAATGCTTTATTGTCAATTCATTAATAATTTTTGCAGCTACTTAGGCTGAACACGAAAAGCTCGTAGCTCTAAGTCATTCAATTCACAAGAATTTCGGTTATTTGCTTTAAAAAAGAAAATTGTTTCGGAAGGTTAAAGAAAACAATGAAATTCTCAATTTTCAGAGAGCACTTTTCGTGTCTAACATATTTGAATTGCATTTTTAGAACTTACTGAAATTTCACGAGTAAAACTTAAATCGACACATTCTTCGAAATGTGCAATGTTCAAGTTTTGCATAACGAAATTGTGTAAAATGTTGAGTACAACAAAAATGTGTTCATGTTCACAAGAAAAGCCCAGCAGCGTGAATTGTTCACATTTAACATGTAAAACAATTGTTGTTATTTTACGCTTTAAAAGACACCGCTTTTTAGTCGAAAAATGCAAACATTTTTTATCAGTTTGCAATGCAATGCAAATGAGTTCAATTTTAAAAGCTAGAGCTTTGAGAAGCAATTAAACAAAGTAATGTTAATGAATTCTCTTAACTCAATACTTTTTCAGCGTTTATTTTAATGAATTCGAAGTTTGAGCATTAAAATAAAGAGAAAAAAGTTTCTGCTCACAATTAAAACGTTAATTAAATTTGTGTAATGAGTTGTTGCAAAAAAATACGTATTAGCGAATTTCGCGATTCAAGTTTTGTTAATGAGACGAATATCGTTTGATCCAACGTTTAAACATTTTTTATTCAATTTTCGAATAGAAAAATAATTATTCAATGTTTAATTATTAAAAAAATGTGAAATATTAGCACAATTAAGAAATGACATTCTCAAAATGCGCAAATATCACACGTACATGTACAATGTTGCGATGTTGCATCTTTCTAATTATCAGCGGAGAATAATTTTCAATTCAATTAAGCTTCGCTGTTTTGTCGTACTAAAGAAAAAATATGATTGCAGCTTTTAGTGCAAGTTTTTACTGCACGTCATATTTCTCTGCATTTTATACGTCACGAAAGCACGAATGAACAATTTTTGTTATTCAATGTTCGCAAATGTTTTTCGTCAGCGAATTATCAACATTCATTTTCAAAATTTTTTAACGCAAGTTTTCAATGTATGCGAAACGAATTGATACAATTGTTAATCATTGCAATTACGTGTAAGGAACAAAGTGATTACGAAAACAAGGCATGACTCGTAAAACGCGGATGTTCATATCAACTGTCAATGAGAAACGATTCCGCACATTAATTGCCCTCTTAAAACAGCGGTGTGCGTATCGACGAAAGCGCAGTTAGCATCAGTCGTCTAAAATTCACAAAAAGCATTGCATTCAAGTGTGCTCAAAATAACAGCAGACAACAGTGCATCGCATTGCATCGCTTGCCAAAATCTCCTCACATTAAACACTTTTTTCTTGAGAAGTTGGAATTCTTTATTCGAGTTGTGTGCGAAAGAGAAACTCGAGAGAAGGAGACTGATGTGAATAGGATTTTCAGATGTAATCGTGTTGCAGTGATTGTGGCGAACGTTTAGATCGAAAAAAGTTTTTGTTTTCATTCATGAACAGTGTATTTCGCAGTCACAGTGACGCAAAACAATCACCGATTGACTGCAATCAATATTAGGTCACACATTTGTTTCGTTGCGTCGGAAAAGCATGAGTCTGCTTTTCCCACAAAAAAGCTGCTCGGGAAAGAATAAATCTAAACGACGACTTTGAAGACATTAGTGACCACAAGAATGCAATCAGTTTTCAAACGCCACATTCTGTCGACGCCTTCGTTTCAAAAAGAAGCGAATTATTGAATCAGTGTCGAAAAACGATTACTTATATCGGCGACGCAATTTTCAGTGAATTATTTACGCTTTGATTGTGCGTTCGCGAACGTCACTTTTAATCAGAATAACATTCAAATAAAATGTGCAATGATTACGCCAGAAACGTGATTACAACAGACAGATATTCAATTTTTTATGACAAACTTTAAAAGAGCTGAATACAAGCATTTAAATGCGTTATGTCAAATTCAGAGTAAAAAACAAAAGAAATATGTCTGAAACGACACGCACACAATGATTGCTTGTATTTTAATCCACAATGTCGCTTCAAATTCACAAACAGTGTATGTAATTGGAAGCATCTAGAATTGCGAACACTTTGCAATTTGATATAAAAATAGAAAAGGAAATAAGTGAAGAGTGAACAGTAAAAGTAAAACACGTCGTTTAATTGCGAATAGTTGATGCACGTGACAAATATTCCCGGTTTGTTATGGTTACAATTTGCAATTCAGTGTGTTCCGAGTTCTGAGAACGATCACAGAACGACACTGATTTCACAGTTTCTGACGTTCTATTCAGTCTATTTTCTAACTTTAAATGCGATGTAAAACTTGGCACCGCCGGTTTCAACGATTACTGCAGTGACGAGACTTTTCGATGCCTTCTTTTGTTAGCGTGAAAACGACAGCAAAAAATCGCATCTCGTTTTCACTGCACAACTGTTTCGTCAACGAATTCATTGATTGCAGTCGACGAGTGCAGATATAATAGTGCCGCTATCCTTCGAATTGTTTTCATTGTTTACTTGCATATTTTCCGAAATAAATTGTGTGTGTGTGCAGTGAAATCCGTATTTCACTGAAAACGGAAGACATTTGAAAACGAAATTTTCTATTGTTCACAAATAAAATGAGTGAAAATAAAATCTCTGTTACGGAAAGACAGGAAAAAGTGGCCACTGCTTCGAATGTTCGTATGAACACCGAAAAGTGCTCACTGCAAATTAGGTCGTCACATAAACGGGTTGTTGAGGCCAAAGAAAGAAAATTTTTCAATCGTTCGATCTCGGTGGCAACCACTTCTTACGCTTCGGCATCACATTTATCTTTGGCTGCGCGTCGCGAAGCTTTACTTCCGTTAGACACCGGCAATCGAAAAAAGATTACTTTCGGCTTCTATGAGTGAGTATTTACACTTATGTACTATTGTAAATTATTAAACATTGTTTGGTGAATATAATATTGTTAAGGCCGACAATGAACAGTCTTTTTTATGACTTGTTCACATTCGGTTTTTAACGGTTTCATTAAATATGAACGCAATTAGCGAAATGTGTCTGCACACGTTTTAATGGCTCGTCCTTCGGTTTCATTGCATTCGGTGAATTCGGTTGCCTTTTTGTGCACCAATTAATTCCATTCATGAAACTGTTTGCATAAATGCTGCTTTTTAATCGCTATTTATTCGACAATCAATAATTTATATCGATTTGTTCAGTTTGCAAAATGAAAAAGTCACATTTCGGTTGAACTTCGCATTTCGTCGCGAAATGGCAAAATAGCGAAATGTGAAATGCGAAACATATTTCATACGTGTAATTTCATGCTGTAATAACAGTTTGTTTTAAACGAGAAACTGTTACATTGAAAATTGTTCACTATTTTTGCAAATATCGCTGAACATTCATTTCTCTGCAAATATATTTGCTTCGAAAGAAAATGCATTTCAACAGTTAAACAGTGAAATAGTGATGCTGTTTCTGCGAAACGTGCTGTTTTCAGTACTAAGATTATTCAACTTTATCATTTGCAGGCAGAGTGCAAATGAATAATAATTCAAGGAACAAAAAGAGTAAATCATCAATTTTTCATTTTTTAAAAGCCAAGAAACAAACAAATACATTGCACTTTGATTGCAAACTGAAATCTAATCCATTTTAATGTTGCAAATAATTTCAAACATTATTACTTATGTGAATACATAACACATAATATTTGCTATTTGTAATGCAGTACTTTGATGTTGAATTTGCT
>NCKV01000198.1:0-23371 GCA_003675905.2 Leptotrombidium deliense
CACCATAAAAATACCACGTTAAACAAACAGGCCATACTAGCCTTGGTTTATTATTGAACGATGTTTCATTCGACTGATTGTTTATCGTGCTTTGCGATGAAAACAGTAAAAACATATTATACAAAGAACAATCATTGCAAACATATTTATCAACGAAGCTTGCTTTAACTAAATTTTTGTATTGTTGTGCGATATCGTTAATTATTGAAGCAATTTCGTTGTTAACGTTCGTATTACTATTACTTGTATCATATATTCGCAGAGAATTATTTTGTACGCTCATAACGTCGTTCGTGTCATTCAGCTCAGTAGTTTGACGTTTCTGACGCTTACATATTTCGCTTATCCATTCTGCAGCGAACTCTATTCGGGAAGGTGCAACAAGTGATGTTTCTCGATACGCATTTTGTATAATATCAAAATTTGGTCTGAATACGAAAGCTATACAACCACAAATTTCAGTAATATATAAGGGTAATAAATATTTGATATTATTCGTGAAAGAGTGACGTAACCATTTCAATTTTTCAAATATATAACAAGTGTTATTATTCGATAATTTTGACGCACAATTTTTTACGGAATTATGTTCATTTGTATCCCATGTATTATTCGCGGACACATTACTATCATTATTATCATTTGAGTATTGCTGGTGTGATGCTGTGATATTAGGCCATACATTGACAACATCTTGGCATTTGATACATGAAGGCAATCGTTTAAGTGAACCAAAGTAAAAATGAATCGGCGCGATTGCAATTAAGTAGTCAACGCAAATTGGTACGCCATATTTACCACCATCAGAGCATAACGAAAACCACGACCATTGCTTCGCGCGATAATCTCCTTGAATTTTTCGTTTCAAAGATGTGAGTCTTTTATCGTGAAACATTCGAAAAGCATCACAATTTTGGTTTAATGCATGTTCGTGTATTTCTTCTAAAATTTTCGAACATATTTCGAGCATTGGAATTGATGTTGTAGCCGCATAGATCGGCAAATAATTATTGGCTGTTGAAAATAACGTCATTTTTTACTTCGCTATCTAATGCCTTCTGATAATTCAATAACATCAATAATAACAATTTACTTAACTGTACTTTACTTTACTTTCGAATAGCTTACAATGGTTTACTATAACTGTAGTATTTTATTTTCCACTTCATACTTCGAATGTTACGAAGATACATTGAACGACTACGAGCGTGATCTACATTTCATTGGTAAACAAATCGTATGCAACACAAATTCTTCCACCTCGCAACAAGAAGAAAATAGATGGAAGCGAATTTACGCTACGGAAATATCATTCATTGTGTACGAAAACGAAACGATGAATATTTTAACGCGTCAAAATTTTTATCTTAATGATCGAAAATATCTGGTTCGAAACTCTTCGGCTTTGCGTTCAGCTTACGAGGACATGAGTTCGCACATGATTCGTCCAACATTCGCTCATTTTAGAACAATGTATTACAGTCATATCTTGTACAGTCAATACGATGTGCTTCGAATATTGAATACGTTAGTGAATAGTACTCAATATTATGTTCGTCATATTTTGTGTCGTGAAACAGACTGCAACTCTTTGATTGTTCGAAAATTTTTTCGACGAAGACGTGAAATCGGTATACGAGGCTTGCGGCAATATTACGTTGACCGAAACCCGTTCATGATACATGACGTTCCTGGTAAATCAAAATTCGAAATGTGCGCAATACACGCGAGAACCTATTGCAACGGATGTATGCTAAACGCTTCGTGTCCTTTTAAAGTTTGTTGCAGTCTACAAGACGCAATGTACGTATTTCATCGATTGCGTTGCATCAAAATGTTCGAAAGAGCTTATATGATGCATGTGTTTTATACTCAATCTTATCGTGTAATAAATATTAACACACGTTTTACGACTACAGTTCAGCATGAAGCAAATCGATCCACTAATGAAATAACGAGCACTATGTTAGCAGATAATTGAAAGAAATTTTGATAACTATGCTATTTTTCATATTTCGCAATATAAAAATGAAACCAAAATTACTTTTTTATAAACAACTTGCAATGTTTGTTAATTTTTTGATTGTGTGGCAATTTGTTGTTACTAATCCTGCTAAATGGTACGATAATGTTCCTTTAGCCACAACTAAAGTTTTGTGCGATTACTATTTGAATAAAAATTTCGAACGTTTGATGCAATACGACAATGATCACACTGTCTCAGATCATGTATTATTGACAAATTGTGAATTCGCGAATAACAACACATTCGTATCTAACAACGTTTGTGAAATTGATTCGATTTTCAAAAATAGTGTTTCGCTAGAATGTCGTTATTTCGCTCAACTTTTGCTTTGTAATGATTTATCGTTCGCTGTGTATCCATTAGTGAATATATGCATTAATTCATTGAACGAAGCAAGCATGACGTATATATTCATAAAGGATTTATATGCTGCACTTTCGTTTCATCACAGTGAATACGCTTTATCCAGATGCCAAAATGACCTTTTCACATTGAACGCGAATATAGTCGAAATGAAATTGCAATTATCGCAAAGCCTACAATAATTCAATTTTCATTCAAAATTCATATACTCAGTATCAACTGCATTACTGTCATCGTTATTTGTTACATTAGAGCCTAAAAATCTTGTGGATATACTTTTTAATTCAGACTCAATTGGAATATGAACAATAGGTTCCATAGACGAAGAAAGTTTCAGGGGTTCAACAAATTTAGGTTCTTTTGGAACTAAAATTTTTCGCGCTAAATCAGGATCAATGATGCTACCCTTAATTTTATTCAAATACATTGGTTCCATTCCGACTTTCGTAGCTAGCAATAACATTTGGCCATGCATGATATTAAATTTTGCAACAATGCCGCGTCCCGGTACTACAATCACGTTGCCTTTAGCGTATGGAACATAATAAAGAGGCTCTCGTGAATCGCAATATTCGGTCATTTTTTTAATAAAAAAATAAAATCATTCAACATTATTTTGTTTCATATTCGAGGTACAACAATGGTACATGTATTAGTGGTAAGTAATGATTTTAAAAGTATAAACATATAATGAAATGCACGAATGCTTGAAGAAGAGTCCAAAGACGTTAACGTTGTGTGTTCTTTTTGGAAAAATTACCCACTTGTTCGCAACGCATTACTATTGAAATGAATCATGTGAAATCACGCAATAACAAACAAAAACGATAACTCAATTGTGGTAACTCATTCGGCAAAATTGTGCACAAACGAGTAAATGCAATCATATTTTCGGTACGTAATTCGAAATTATTATGAAAATTTTATTATAATTTAATGTGCTAAAATATTTACTAAGTGTTCACCAAGATGTGTTTGTATCAGTTTGTCGTTCGTTAATTATATCGTTGCTTTTCATACGATCACTTGCTAATGTCGACGCAATTGGTTCTGTTATGTTTTCGCTGTTGCTTGACGTACCAGTAGCAAAATCGAGCTGAACGTTCGTTGTAGCCGGTTTTTCGATGTTACTCACTTTTTGTCGACTAAAAAATGGATTTTGTGTCAATATATTATCTATTGAAAAAACGCTAAATGCGTCCGTCGATGGTTTCTTAACATTAATGTTTTCATTGTCTGTTTGTACTGCAATTGTAGATTTCACTTTTTTATCTTTATCGTTAGTTGAAGAATTTTTCCGTTTATTACCATACTCTTGTTCTACTTGTTTTTGCTCATTAATGTTAATGGGTTCAACAGTCATATCACTTATTGAAAGTTGTTTTGCGTTAACTGTTGTATTATTATTATTTTTATTGCTAGCATGAAATAGCATAGAATTCTCCATATTTTTGAAACTAAATATTTTGTATTGCTTGAAACGGTCAATTTCAATGTTCACTTGAAACTCAACTTCATTCTTCGGATAAATGTCTTCAACACTGTTTTCGAAATAATTGGCATTCGACGGAAACAAGTCTTTTTGTAAAACGTTAAATTTCCGGACATTTGATTGTAAACTATCGACATCGTTACAGGTTATATTAGCATTATCGTTTTGTGAATTGTTTTTGATCAACGAATGACTACCAATGAAATGTTTACACAGATTTCGATCATTGTTAATATATGCGTAATTGAATAGATAACAATACGGCATTCTAAATATTCGCCTAATTATATTGTCACTGTACACATTATTGGCTAATTGTACATGTTCCGTTTGTGTATCGTAAACATTTTTATTTTCAATTGTTGAATGATAAAAGTAACGAAATATTTTCTCGTGATCAATAGTATTAAAAAATGTAGCATCGATTCGAGGAATTGAAATGTTATTTTGTGTTATAGGCATACAAAGATATGATATTGTTTTCAATACTTTACCGCTAAAACATTCTACGAAACAAGACATTATATTATTGCTCAGATTACGGATTTTGTGATCAACAAATTGATTGAGCAATGGGCGTCGAAACGCCAAAGAATATAATCGTTTGTTAACATCACATTCATGAAAATCTTCGTAAAACGCTTCCTGCAGTTTTTCTTTGACATACGCTGATAGTGTTGTTTGTGCAACACATTCTGTTGTGTATGGAAAATTATCATCATGCATATACGATTCTAATATGAGCCGATAAATTTCAGTAGCATGTTCAGAGCGAATCGCTCGCTCTTTCATCACGTTGGTAACGAATTCTCTTGAACCACTATACGTATTCAACGGATTATGAACAGCAGATATATTCTCGAAAGTTCTAGGCCTTAAAGCATAACATTGATTACGAAATGTGATCAATGCTTTTGAAAAGCGAAAATGTTTATTAGCTTGCATAGTTTTGGGACATATAATTTCCGTAAACTCAGTCGTATTTAAGTCGTCATTACAAAACATTTTGCAAAGCATATGATTAATGAATAATTCGTTACTGTAATGATGGTGTTCGCTGTCGATTTCGAGTAAACATCGTGAATATAGCTGTGCTATAACGTAGAGCATCAATTGGCGTGGTGCACTATTTTCGGGATACACATTTTCACATAACTGTCGTACGCATTTCGTAATGTGAATTAATTGATAATAAAAATATTGATCTTTGAGTATTTCATTTGATTGCTGTAATTCATTGTAACTTACATTCGATGACGGATTGCTTAGCGATATATATGCTTCTTCGTCAACGTCTGCAGGATAATTATCAAACAGATAAAGTTGTTCGTAGTCGAACATGTGTATTGTTTTTGCGTAATTCGAAAACGGTAAAATTGTATCATTTTCATAAAATACTATATCATCGCACGATGCAAACGGTTTAACACTGAATGCTCGCAAGCCTATACCAATTGTATCTGCATACTTAACACCGGGTAGCTGTTGACGAATGCTTATAGGAATTTTGATGACAACCTCTTGTAATCCGAACATCTTTATTAAATGATTTTGACAAACTAATGCAACTAAAGTTGACATGTCGCGTGAACAATTATGTTTGTCGAATACACAACATAAGCACTCATTGCTGCTCATTTTTTGATGCTGTCGAAAAAATGGAACAAAGTGTTTTACCTATATCTTTTTACGATTCCGTGAACAATGACACAGCTAACGAATTTAATACATTATTGAATGCAGTGTCGTCAGCTAATAATCGTAGCTCGCAAGCATCTCCCACATCATTTACATTGTACGACAACCATTTAGATCAACATTTGATACCGCCTAATAGTAGTTACTTGAGCACTACGCAAATTGCAGTTGCAAGCAATCAGGATACTGCGTCTACTTCAGCAAGTACAATTTATTCGAGCAACGCTAATTTTCACGGCAAACAGAATGCCACTCACGCGTATAACTACGTTCATGAAATGCACAATAATTCGTACAATAATGCGAATACAACAACCGATGGAAAACGGCACGATTTGATGCCGCAAAACATTATTCCGAATAATTCACAAATCACGAATGATCTAAATAGTGGCGGAGTATTCGAAATGCAAGACGATGTTATGTTAACAAATGTAGAAATGAATAGTTTAATAAATAATGCATCAATGTACGAAAAAATTGAACGAACAGAAAATTGTGAAGTGAACCTGAACGAAAATATTGAAAATAATGTTGAAAATGAGGTGATTCAGGTAAATGAATCATTACCGTATGTATGCAATGACACCATTCAAAATGCAGTACAGCGAACCACCATTTCAGCTGGTGATGGATTTGCAAACAAAAATCATGATGACGAAGCATTCTGTGGTGCTATTCATCTACCTGAAAAAACATATATGTCAGCTGCGACACAGACATTCAATAATGAATGTACAAAACGAAAATCAAATAACAATTATGATTTCGAAGACAGTAGTTTCGAAGATAGTGAATATCACGATAATGTTGAAGTGAAGCGTTTGAAGCGCAGTAAAACAAAGAAAATTGATTTCGAGAAGAATAACGAAAAACGTTATTGCAAACGAGACTGTATTGTTGAAGATTTTAATCAAGTGGAAAACGAAAATACTACGGTAAATAAATTAAGTATTGCGTTACAAGAAGTCGCAATTCGGCAAAGAATAAAAACGTTTTACGCTGATACCTTTTCGACAGCAGAAGGTGAGCGGTTACGTAAACAAGTTATCGGTGATTTCGAAAAATTGCTCAACACGTATCGAATTCCGATTCCAAAATTACGTCAAATTTATAAGTACATAACAAAACAAGCTGCTATTGTGTATGGAGCGAATAACTTTCTTGTTAAAGCTTGTTTACATTTGATTTCTGAACCACCGTGTTCAAATTTTATAGATGAATGGGCACGTGGACCATTGATCGAGTCACTTAAAACAACGTTTTTTGACTACACTAATGACGATATGGATATACTAGCTGACGAAATTGGTGCAAACGATGAAATACCAAACAACGTAATTGAAAATACTTCGAAGCAAATAATAAACAATAGAAGTAAGTTCAGCGAAATTGGAATTATCGCAGCAGGTGTTGGAATATCAGTGTTACCGAAATTTTTTAAAATAATTCAAAGTTTTGCAACAAGCGATATTAATGACAACACATGTAATGATAACGAATATGAAACATTTAATCACAATAAACACTATGATGGTAATGACGAAGAAAACAATATGGAAAAAGAAAGCGATAGAGAATATGAATTGATTGAAGAACCGATTCAGTTCACTGCTTCCCCGTATGCCAAGCAACTGTTTGAAACTAATGGAAACAATGTTGCTGTGCCGAAAGCGACATATACGAACTATAATCATAATTATCCGCGAAATAATTCAACGAATAATTCCAGTACAGCTCCGAATTCGCCGAGTAGCTTTATAAGCGAATCCTGCGAACATGTCGCTGTATTCGAAAAATGTAATAACAATGATCTAAATGACGAAATATTCATATCGAATAAGCAGGTAATACAATCACACGAACACGGAATGAAAAACGCTGAATAGTTTGTACAAAACATTTGAACATAACGATCATGGTTCGAACGATACATCAAATAATATTTTATTTACGATTATCGTAAAAAATGATGAACTTCGAGAATGTGTTTCGAGTTCGATCAAAAATAGTTGCAGATCGCAACGCTAGCATTTCACAACAAATAACAGAGTACATAAGTAACTATTTCTCGTCGTTAGCACAATTCATTATTTACGCTAAAATGTGTAAAAGGTATATAAATATAATTCAATTATATTCAATTCATTGCGTTAAAACAATACGAAATCACAATCACTTTACTAATATATCCCATACGTCTATTCGCAATATAACGTTTATTATTAATAACGCGTGTCGCGAATATTTGAGTGAATTGAACAAATGCATGATATCTGTCGAAAAATTGGTGCATTCGCTATCGTTTATAACCACACAAATTTCCGAAATATCAGATAAATATATTCGGTTACAAGTTTAGTTATTTTAATTACATTTGAAAAATTACAAACGATTTCAATGCAGCGGTTACTTCTGCGAACGAATTTGGTATTATTCTGTCATAACGATAATTTTTGAATTTCAAACCTATGTTGCAATTGTTACTAAGAGCTATTTTACGTTGCTTATCAAAGGTTTTTAGAATTTTTTCATCACTTATTTGAAACACTGTAAATTCTGCGATAGTTTTAGTTTTAATAAAATTAGTTTCAATGTGATCGTTGCAAGCTGCATGTTCGTGATTCACAAAAAAGTTGGTTGTTAAATTTGCATTAATTTTTTTTCGTGGTTTACGATTAATATTTTTCAAAGAACGTGGGATTAATTTTCCAATTATAGCATTTTCGCTAGTTTGTAGTGAACCATTTACACTAATGTATAAATCTACAGTTACATGTTGCTTAATTTTATACACTTTGTTTGCATGATAATCGTGAACAAGTAGACCGTCGACAAAATTTAAATATTGCTTTTCGAATTCTGTTTTGTTGTTGATGGCGTTGCAGTATTTGTCATCGATCATAACGATCACCTCAGAAAATTTATCTTTTAATGATTTAACGCTATTTTGCCATTCTTGTACCATTATTAAAATTTTCGTTACTGATGTAAGAAAAACAAGAAAGCTTTGAGGAAACAATACGCGTAGTAATACATTTCTTTCAGACAACTGTGTCATTAAACGTATAGTACACACATCGACAATAACAATAGTATTCAGCGACTCGATACGTTCCACAATAAACGTATAGTCGATTAATCGTAACAAGTGGTGAACATTAATTTGATCGACGGTATTTATTGGTATTTCGAAAAATGCACCGCAATTATTGTTAGACGGAAAAATATGCATTAAAAAACATTTCTCTTGATCGCCAGAACTACATTTCAAAATGTTTTGGTTAACTTCAAAATTCATGATATGCTGAACACCATTCCATTTATACGCAACTTGGCTTCGAGATAATAGTTTAGGAAACGCTAAATTCAACATTATTGTTTTGTATTCTTTCAAATGTATATACGCATTTCGCGAATGATCAACGTGATTCACAAATAAATACATTTTCATTATCTCAGTGATGTTCGGCGCGAATGTAATAACCTTAGGTCGTTCACTATGCTCGAAGCAACTTGACTTCTTTCGTAGCAATCCAGTTGCGTTAGCTGGTTTACTTGGTGATTTTCGTAAGGTAAACCAAGAGTCATCGAATAAGTTGATAAAATCTTTTAACAAATTCGTGTTTATTGGTTTATCATCGCTCAATTCGTATTCGACGCATATTGTTGACCAATCACTTTCAGCATTTTCTCTCCATGTAATCGAAAGTCTTTCGTCGTTTGGGTGAATGAATCGGCAAATAGCCTCCACATACGATTCACCTCTACTTAATATTGCGGCAATGTTACGCTTGTCTTGTAATGAACTTTGCGAAACGCGACAAAAGTCATTTTCGCGTGAAACACTGAAAACCATTGGAACATTGTATGGTACATCAAGTTTTGAAACATAAGAAAACAATCGTTTCTTAATGTTCCATCGTAAACCAATTTTTTCAGGAGAAATAGTACGACTATCCTGTGAATTATTATTATCCCAAATTATTCGTAATTCAGCATCGAGATTCGACGCTGAATATTCTCGAAAATCTTCGATTTTGCTGTTGTTGTTGCTGTTGTTTTTGTTGTGTTCAAATACTTCGATGTCATTTTCGTTTATTGAAACATAATTGCTATTCAATTTAATTTTTGCATTATATTGAAAGTATTGTTCAACATACGGTAATTTATATGCTTTCGCTACGAAAGTGTTCGATAATTTTTCAATATCAGCATCTGCGGAAACAGCGAACGCCTTGCACAGTGGTCTCAAAAAATGTTTAACGTATCCACGTTTATCATAATAGCTTCTGACGAAACAACGATATTCACACTCTAAATTCGGCAAAATATTGCAGTAATCAGTGACTTGTTTAACATTATATGATTGAAATATTTGCGAAGCGTTAACGGACATATTCTTGTTTAAATAATCAGTTATTTTGTTCACTGATTCAAAACAATCTAAATTATTTTGATCATGTTGAGCGGTACATTCAGCGACATTGTTTTTCAAATTATTATCCTGATCAATGTTCGATTCACGAGCAAATTGTTGTAATTCCGGTAATGTAACAATGTCGTCTGTATTCGTTTTTATTTCAACGAGATCATTTAGACACATGAAAATAGGACTAAAATCATTCCAATTCGAAGACATCATATTTTAATTGTTCACTTTGCTCAATACTTAACACACTGAGTAATTCCGAAAAAATATTTAAAAAATATAACCCTAAAATTTTGTTTCAAATTTGTTGTTTAGCAACAGCAAAATGAATATTATTGCAAAAAACGAAATTACTGAAGAGCCCCGAATAAGTTGTAACAATGAGCATAAATGTGATGACGAATATTACGACGAAAATGAAATGGATACAGAATTAATGAACGCGAACGCTGGTAATTCGTTGTTAGCTAGAGAAAATGCTGTAGATTGCGATGACAATATTGAACCCAGTGAAAGCTATAATAATCAATCGAATACTGCTCGTAATGAAACACGCTGCAACGATCGTCGCCGAGTGAAACGAAATTACGCTAGATCCAATCGAGTGCACAATGTGTGCCAAACATTCATATGTAAAAAACAAAATCACAGTAATCAACATAATTGTTGGTTATGTTCTGAGTGTCATCAGCAATTAATTGCGATTCAGAATAGCGTTAATGCGTTAGTCGAAAATTCACGGCGGCCTCCTTTAAAAGATTTTCGAAGAGACAAATTCCAAATATTTGCCTGGAACGAAACTGCTTACTGGAATAATATAGAGTTTTATAATCGCAACTACAAAAGATTCACTCGTTACTGGCAAGAAGAAATCGTGTTATTCACGCTATTGTATTGTAACGGTATATTCGACAAATACGACGACATCAATGAAATAGACGATTGGACTTTGGATGAATACGCTGATTTAGTTCGTAAAGCATTCGGAAAATATTCATTATACTTTCTAAACACTGAACCTTGTTTAAAATTTTTTAAACAACGTTGTGCACAATACATTACAATTGTTAATTGATAATGTTGTGTTTTTTGAAATCACTATTTCAAATTACCTTATAAATCGTGTTCATGCACGACATTAGCGTTAGTTGATTGATTTGTTTTCGGTATATCACCCGCGGTTTTAACTGCGTACAGCGACGCTGCTATTATAGCAATCAATCCGGCCATCGAAAAATAGTGAGCATACATTTTGTGTTTATGCGATTTGTTTGTTCCATGTTCAACACTTTTGTTCGCCTGATCTACGATCGCAGCGTCAGTCGCATCGCTTTTATACAAGTAAACGAACGAAACTATCAACACTATTGCTGCAACTATTGCTATAATAACAAGAAGCAATCGAGTTAAATTTAATGCCTCCATTTTTTCAAATGAATTCAATTTTCAATTTTACCTAAATCAGTGATTAACTTTATTCGGTTTTTTTCGTGAATTTTGTATATGCTCAAAATCTGAATTTTGAATTAAACTACTTTGATCAACTTGATTAATCGATCTCGATGACGGTGTGATACGCCCGGTTACTTCTGTAACTAAATTTTCAGATATAGCACCTATATCAGCATTTTTCGCTACTTCTTGAACCCTACGTTCATAATCATTTTGTGTAACATTTTTTCGTGTTTTTGCTGATTTCGACTTACGATACATGTACACAAGTATGATCACAATTAAAACAAATATTATAGCAACAACGATAAACAATGATTGTGTTTCCATATTTTTTCATATTCAAACGAATATATTCATACCACTATGACTCGAACAGTGTGCTTGAACAGATACAAATTGACAATATTTGAAATAAATCATTTTACACGAAAACAGTCGAAAAACACAACCGATTAATTAATGAAAACAGATATAATGTCTCTATTACGGTACGCTACATAAACAGAACGGGTACATGTAATACGCGAACCACCTGTAAAAACTATTTGTTCATGTTCGTATCGCTTCCGTTATCGAATTCATCAAAATCTTCGCAATTATGCTCAAAACGTGCGTCTTCATTGGCAGCATTATTTTCATCATCAGAATAACTTTCATAATCGGTCATAAAATCATCATCGTCGTCATTGTCATCTATCACAGTTTTGCTGGTACATATTAGTGTTTCATTTGTTCGTTGTTGTTTCGATCGATTCACGTCTAATTGTTTTACTTTACTCGACACGTTTATATTCGTTTTATCATCATTGCGCTGCTTTGTTTTTCTTTTACGCTGCGATGGTTCACTTTGTTTTCGAGTCTTCGCTGCGATCGCACGTTTTCTTAAAACAGTTTGCTTAACTACAAACGCAAGTAATGTTTTATCAAAGTCGGCACAAATCTCTTTCGTTATTGACGGCCGATTCTTGTGTTCACCGTATTTTTTCGCAAATGTTTTCAAATCGTTCATGAACGATTCGCCTAAATAATTGCTAATTTCCGGAGACATTAATTTCGAACGTTTCAAATTTATCGTCGCTCGAACGGAGGTTAGAGCGTAACGTTCGCAAATGCCGTTCGCAGTTACCTTTTTTTGTATGTCGTTGTCGTTTTCATCGTAAAACACACACCGATATGAATCAGCTACGAATATACGATACGCATCGTTATTCGTATTGTATCCTTGCTTCGATTTGACGTTCATATCGATATCGTCGTTATCATTTTTCTCTTCATTATCTAATGTCGCCTTTTTTTCATTGTGATCAGCAGTTAATATTGCTGTTTGTTCGATTTGCGGTTTACACAAAATTTTCGCTAAATACGCTAAAGGACGTGATCCAAGTACTCCGTGTAAACCATCAAAATTGAGCAACTCATAATCAATTTCCGGTAACAACGGGACAGCTTTATTCACCATTTCTCGTTTCTTGAAATCAGGTATTTCAATAATCACAATTTGATGTTGAGGTTGACGTACATATCGTGTGAAAATGCCGGATATATTCATATGATGTCTAACGATTATAGCTTTCGTTAAAATATTAAATTCTACAACGACATTATTTTTGTGTGACACTAATGGAATTGCAGTCGTTGTGTCTTCGTTTAACGATTGCAATAATGGTGATTGCTCTCGCTCATCTGCACATTCGTGATTCGATATAGTTTCACGTTTATCTGTTTCATTGTTTACATTCGATTCAATTTGATTTTCAGCAGTAGCAACATTTTTTGCTAAAATATTCATCGACTGCGATAAATTCAATAAATGAATTTTGTATTCGCTTGGTTCATTGCTTGATGATATAGCTTTATTCGCGCGAATCAAATATTTCACAAAAGGCATGCTTTTTTCTGGAACAATCGACTGCATTCTCGAATGATTCAAAAAAATTTTACTTTTCATTGATAATTAAAATTTATTTAATAAACTTACTCACGTAATTAAATAATTTCTTACGCAAGAATATTTTTTGAAAGCTATTTTTATTATGTTCAAAAAATTTTTACACAAATTTGGACATGTAGCCCCAGTTGATAAATTAAGAACTATATTTTATCGTGATACGAAACTTCGTAATGCTTTATTCATGAATGATGTCGACAAAATAACTGAACGTTATGTACGCGATTCAGTAACAAAATTTCACGAAACGGAATTCATACCGTTTGACGGGATTGTTGAAGTTCACGCATCACGTGAACCGAAAAAATTAAAAGAAAAGTATATTAACGACTGGTGCTCTAATAACGAAATGCGCTACAAACCTCAATACACGAAAACTGTCGACGATAGCTTACTAGATTCGACGGACGAATGTACAGACGATAACACATCATCTGCTGAAAACAGTGATTCGTCTTGTTCGTCTTTGTCACTCTCTTCGGCAAAGTACAACGAAGCAACAAATTCATCGAACGATTATGCACGAAATCAATCTGTTGACAAAGTAGTGCAGGCGAACAGTAATAAACGTAAAACAATCGAGAACCATACAAGCAAAGTACGAAAGCGTAGCCAAAAGCAAAATGTGAAGCGTTTATACGATACATACGATAAAGCGTACAAAAAATTAATATCCAATGCAAATTGCTTAAAAAAAGCAAGCTTTTTTAACAGAAACGAAACATTCGATTTGTTAACATACGTGAAATCGATTCACAAGAATTTAGGTCATTTGCGAGCTAAACTTGATACGGTTGCAAACACAGCACGTAAGAATAATCGCGTTGCAATCGAAGAAATTCCACTTTTATCGGTTCCGGGAAGTATAAATGCAAAAGTCTCTTCACTTTCAAATACTAATTTTGCTGTTGATAATGAGATAATGTTAAATATTGATCGCGTTCAAAGTACATACACTGAAATGTGTAAACGGTTATCGCCAAAAATTACTCAACTGCAGCAAAAATCGGCGTCTACGTTTAGCACGTGTAGTGTAACGAAGCCGCCTTGGATGCAGGAAGATATTCTAAATTCGACTACCTCTCGAATTGAAGCATTCAAATTACGCAAACTCGCGTTTGATATTTTTCAGGAAGCTATACTAATCGAAGACGAATTGATGAATGAACGTTGTCTATACAATAGTAAAATTAACGTTGCTCGAACAAGTCAAAGTGCGTTTTCGAATTACTGTGTCGCCGACGAATTTGTCGTTGAATTCGAGAATATAGTTGTTCAAGTAACCGATCACCCTAATTGGGAGTTAATACAAGATGGTAATGTTGAAATCGGAAACGTTGAATTCATCAAATCATTCGATAATATTAACGAAAAGAAGATGATAACAATGACTGATAATAACAGCTTACCGAAATTTAAGAGAATCTTACGTGGAACATTAACAATATTCGGCAATTTACCATATTTGTACAAAATTTGTGTAGACCCCGAGTGGAGACCACCGGTCACTAATTATGTAGATTTTTCTCTAGGTAACGTTGCACGAATACATTTAACGTCTTTGTCGAATAGATGCCTTTTCATATTTCGTTTCATAAATCATTTGTTCACACATATAATTGCGTGCATTCATCCTGATATTAACTGTGCAAATTTCAATCATTCGAATAATGCGTTCTACGAAATTATTCGCAATTATTACGAACCAAGAAATATTATACAACCGCAGTGAAAGCGGTGTAATTTACTGCGTTATGTTACTACAGTAATCACTAATTGTTTGCGTATATTTCATGATTGTTTTCACATTTGCACATGAATATTTAACGTATTCCTTATTCCATTCCAAATCAAACGAATAATGAAGCAATCGAATATGCTCGTAAATATAGCATTCGTTTGTTGTTATTTTATTTAGGTTATATTCGAGATTAGCACGAATGACTGACGGATCATGTATATCAATATCGTCAAACATGTTTAACACGAAGCATGTGAAATTCACGAACGATATTGCCGATGGAGAATCAAGTGGAAACTTGTCAATGAACAACGAAAATAGCGAAGCGAAAATGCCAACAGCAACACACGGTACACAAGGATAAATGTATTTGAAATATTGTAATGCAATAATTCGACTATAAACAAATGGTTTATTATACGTGAATGCATTAAAATATAAATTTCGTACTCGTTCGTCTGAGCTACAAATATGTATCATTGTTCGAGCAACAAATATTATATTTTCTTGATTTAGTAGCTTGTTGCGCTTCAATCGATTACAGAAGCTTAGCGAAGTGTACGTAAACAATGGAAAAGAAGATGTTAGCAATTCGTCAACATTCGTGCTTTGTTGTATTGCTTGTTGTTCGCTCAAGCGATACGACTGTTGTAAAAAAAGCGATGTACAAGTTAAATATTTTGTGAGCATTTCTCTTGACGATAGAATATCATAATTTGTAGAGCGACTTTTTCCAATCAATGTACACATAGGAAAATATATTTTTTCACTTCGATTTTTCGGTATGTTAACGTATTGTTTATGAAAAAAGTATATGGGTGAAAATGTGGACGACATTAGCAAGTTGTCGTTTTTAGGCAATATGTGTACATTGTGAAATAAAAATGAAATATAATCGAAATGACTAATTTCGACACTTTCTATATTTGAGCTGTCATTGACGAAGTTGAATTGAGCAGCTTCATTTATTTGTTGTTCAAATACGTTGCATGTTACATCGCTAACCTCGTTATTTCTGATGCTGCTACACAAACTTTGAAAACTTCCAATCGTAACTATTTCATTTTCAAACGAGGTACTCGAATTTAGCTTAATTTTGTGTGGTGCTTGCTTGAAAACACATTGCTTTATGAGTAACAAAATTGTTTCCATGTATTCGTGAATACATTTATAAAACGCAACAAGTTCATGTTTAATATAATAAACTGTTCGCTGTCGAATCATTTCTATACAGGTTTCGAAATCACTCATCATGTAACGTAGTTGTTGTATCATTTGATTTTCCAAAATCATGTATTCCTTGTGAGTCATATACGAATTCCCTAAATAGTCGTTTAGACCAATATTAATTTCACTTTTTTTCTTTTCCATATTGCAATGCAATTCATGTAAACGTTTCGAATCATTGTTATTCACTATATCTGTATATTCATCGTCGTCTAGTAAACCAGAACGATGCAAATGTAACACTTGCAAACGCGAAACAGTATTCAATAAACACTGTTTTGCAATAAGTTGAATTTTATTCGAAATATTCTTTTGATAAACGACAAGCAAATATTCGTTCCAATGATATAATTGCAAATGATAACGCGAAATAAGCACTTTTATGTCATATACGTATTCTATCCATTTGAACAGTGAATCAATCAGCTTTGACGGATCACTACGAGAAAGTAAGCAAGGAAAATTTGGTTGATATCTGTCTAAATTATTGTTGTTAATATTATTATTGGCAATAATATAATCTGAATCACAATGTAATGATGTGCCATTGTGTACCGTATTTTCCGTACTCATTAACCGTTGTAACATTTGCTGTTGAAAATATTGTGATAACCGATTAGTCACCGTTTGCGCTGCACGTTTTGATTGATGTTCCACTATACTGTGATTAACGCTATCGCGAAATGTACCCCAAATATAATTCGATAAGTTACCACGAAGATCGCATTCCAGTCTTGCATTATTGCGTTGGCTTGTTGGTGTATCATTAAAAAATGGGGTTCGATCATTTGATTCATCGTGATCAGTCATTAGGTTATTCAAATATGTTGCATTTAATTATAATCTCTTTGTTAATAATTTTGTGGTTTGTTTTTTGTTGTTACATTTTCTCGATCATTTCTCGACTGAATCAAAGTAAACACATGGATTCACATTACGTGAATGTATACGTGAATGAAATTGAATCCAAATCGGACACACAAATGAATAATTTATATTTAATTAAAGCGTCTAGTTGCTTTTCATTATTAAACAATCATTTTAATCGATTTTTACTTTACGATGATCAACGCAAAACTGCACGTTTCGTATTCGACGTGAACAATTCGAGAGAATTATGTGATTGCGATTTTGCTGTAGCTGTGAGTAACGGTGATTCAGGATTCGATTGTTTACAAAACCAGCAAATTTTCAATATGATGACAAACGAAAGTAATTCATTAGAAAATGAAAAAGAACGAATATTTGTACGAATACACGGGCAATACGATCCTTACTCAACGTTAAAGCAATTATTTTCGATATAGTCAATACTAGTTATGGAATAAAATAATGGAACGAATGCATTCTTTCTCAGAAATGATTTCATTCGCGCATTACACTGATGCGTTACTAGCAAACATATTCCGCTTTCGTATTGTGCGTATACTTCATATGCTTTACAATTAGCATATGTTTTTATTATGTTTTTTGGGCAGCATTTTGAATCGCTCAAACTGAATTTCGAAGCAAACTGTGCCGCACTTAAAATTATTTGACGACATTGTGGACATTGGTTTGTAGACGAATCGAAACAATTCACACATAACCCATGCCCGCAAGTGAACGACATGAAATCGCTACCTTCTATGTCATCCGCTAAACACACGGGACACGCTAAATAACAAACATGTGGATAAATGGCTATCTTGTATGATACACTTTCGCTGAACAAACATTGATAAGCTTCAATCTTCGGATTAACAGTTTCAATTATGTTGCAAAAAATATCTATAACAAAACCTGAAAAATGAGCTAAAACATTAGTATTGAAGCCACAGTTTAGCTTGTGCATTTCATTCGACGTTGATGCGCAAAACAAACATAAACTGTTTCGTTGCCTATATTGTAATATATGCCAGAATATAAAATGTATACGATGTTGTGAGGTGTTTAAAAAAATCAAACCTTTTCCAGATATATTCATTACAGCATTAGTAGACAACATTTTTTGCAAACGATAATGTACTGCAGTCATTGATGAACAAATCACTTCGTTGCGCGGGAAGGCCAAAATCTTTGAACACTTTTGCTAAATTATTTACGATTTCGATTGTATTACATAACGTTGAATGGACAAATATATCATCAGGTAATGCAACGAAATTGATAAGAAAATTCTACGGAATACGATTATCTGCGAGAACGTTTCGACGTTATAGGCGTGCCTTTAGAGTAGCGTTATTGATCGCGCAAAATAAATTATCTTTTTGCGACAGTTGTTGTGCACGTATGTCGCATTATTTAACGGTCTCGAAACGCGACACTTCAAGAAAAATATAAAATAATATTTTAAGCGTAAGCGATCGCAGCGTTACGTCCGAGATTCATGATGTCAACCAATAGAAACGTTGTTTTATATAACATTAAACAGGAAAAGCAATACGGCAGACGATCGTTTCGTCCTATAACTGAACCTGCAACACGCTTAACATTCACACAACGATCATCAGACGAAATTCAAGCAAATTGTAATGCGGATGTAGAAATCGAATTCAACGAATTTTGTTCTATTTTATCGACGATGGCGAATACCGAATCTAACGATATCGAAGCTTGTAGAACTAACAAGCCTATCGAAATGGTGACTTTAGAATCGATAGCAAATGAATCGTATTCAACATCAAACGAAATATGTTGTTTTTGCAAATCTTCATTAAAAGTCGCACAAAAGCAAATTTCAAATGCAAACTCGAAACGTTCACAAAAAATGAAAATTGTTTCGAAATGTTTCACATGCGGCTTGAAGTATGGTAAAAATAATTTACCAACTGCACGAAAACGTTCGATCACCAAAACGAAATCAAAATATGCAAATAATTTAAGATTATTGTTCAACAAGTATTTGTGTGTAAAACAATATTTTGTTAAAAACGAATCGAACAATATTTATTCACCGTTGTCAATTGATGAATATCGTACGCAACTTGAAATCACAAATACAACTTCTGATTGTATAAAATGTGTTTTTTTGATAATTCCACCGATTAATTATTATCCTGGCGAATTATCACGAAGAATGATGCAAATCACTCGCGATTGCCTGCACGCTAAAGCTAATAATGAAAGTATGTACTACGATCGTGTAAATCAAACAATTACAAGCCTAACTTCACTGAATACATCGAACGAGAAGCGACTAACGAAGAAAAGATCATACGAAAATGTAAATATTCAAATGAATTGTAATAGTTCATCAACGATTGTCGATTCCGAAACAAAAAACGAAACAGTATTAAACAGTAAACGTTCGAAAAGTACGATTGATAATACAACGAACATTAAGCAATCAGTTAAGGTTCAAAGCATTCCGAAGAATTATATCGCAGTACAGCCTCAAAAAGCTATATGTTATGCACCTATTCTTTGCTCTCGAATAATCGATCGCTTCAAGCACGGTAAAGAAAATATTTTCAGAAATAGTACCTTATCTCGTGTAATCAACGGTTGTACTCGTTTAACGATTGGAACATGCGGATCGCTGAAAGCAGGTGAAGCGTATTTGCCGAATGAAATATTGTCGCATCTTGGAGATGATGCAATCGATTGTAATGCAAGCAATAATGTTGACTGCGGATACGCTTTAGCGACGCGTTTTCCAGTTATTGCTCCGGGAAATGTAACATTTGTGAAAACTAAAGCTGGTGGAACGCGTACCACAGCTAGTGTTGCTTCAAGTCAATTTATGTTTAATAATGCGGATAATGATGGCGACGCATTTAACATTGTTCGACTGCAGAACGGACTGTTAGCCAACTCAGCAATCGAATTACAACTATTAATGGCACCGTGGCATAATATGAGTAATATGGGAAATATTAAAATATGTTTTGACTCTGATGCCACTATTGGATTGCAAGATCGAGCTGTGAGCATCATGCGAAAACTGATTACAAATTATTTTGCGTATGGAAATTCGCAATTAACTTACGATGTTTTTTCGCATTTCGAGCGTAAAGGTCGCCAACAAAGTTGCTACAACGGCTCGTTTACGTTAAATGAATATATTCACTGTGAAAATGTTTACAAACAATTACAGAACAGTGATAATCGAAAAATTATGTCAAACTTAGCGAACGATTGTAACAACAATAGCATTGATGGCAATGAAAATAATGGCAACAATATTGTTAAACAAAAAAGCTATTCAACGTTAGCGTCATTGATTAAATCGAATGCAATTGATCGTTTTAATTTGAATCACTATTTGCAAACGGTTAGTTGCATTGGTAAACTAAAATATTACTTTAACGATAATCCTATTTTGTCGAACATATATTCGTCATACTTAAGTGGAATGCGAGTTAAAGAATACGCGGCAAGTTGCGCTGCAACGTTCGATGCATTAGCTGAACAGAAATCATCGCAAATGTCACTTCAAGGTAATTTACAATATAAATTCACGTACGCTCTACGTCCCATGCATTTAGCGGCTGATCGTAATTCGGTTTTCAATCCTATCACACGACAGTTAGTTGCGTTAAATGTATCATCGTTGTATACAATCACGATTCCTGATTGTGATCACGAAGTTTTAGTTAATGCAGCTTTAGATTTCGCTTTACTAGCTTGTGGACACAAAGAAATGTTCGCACGTTATCGAACATCGTTGTACAGTGAATCGTTGAAAAATCAAGCGAAACAATATTCTGAATACTACGCCTCTCGCACATGAATTAAGCTCGATAATCAAATGCATTATATAAATGTAAAGCAAGTAACAAAAAAATGAGAAATTATTATAAAAATCTGTAGTGCAACACGAATCACAACCTTTTTGCAAACACGATAATTCGATTCGTTTATGCTCAATTAGTCTTCAAAAAATGCCGAGCATTGAATTACCAACCACATGTTTATTATGTTTACGCGAAACAGCTTTACTGATAACCGATAACGCTAGTTGTATTAATCACGCGTTTCACAATCATTGTTTCAATAAATGGTTGATCGAAGAAGCGTCACTGAATGCTGCGGATATCAACAAACGATGCCCAAAATGTGAAAAACCTTTCAACTACTTTTACGACTTAGACGAATATAGTAAGCACGATTCTCGGAAATCGTTATACGAGCTTCGCTATATGTGTATCATCGATCATATGATTTATCATAGTATTATTAGTTTTCAAGAATATGTACATTTTTGCGAATCGCCTGAATCCATCAAAAAAGAAATACTGAATAAAGTGAAAGAGAAAGCAACACAATTTGAACAATTTATTGACTAAAATAAAAAGTGATTAATAAATAAACGAAAACATCGCGTGTATTGTAGAATCGAATTTGTATTACAAAAAATGGCTAAAGTGGGTGAAGAAGTTGTCGAAACAGTCGAGGAAATAGGCAGCACTTTAGCTCGTGCTAGTGACAAAACAGTTGTACCGAAAAGCGTTGATGTTGGTGACGCAGCACCCATAACTATGAACGCAGCTCGCAATGAAGTGTTGCTGAACGCAGGAAAGGAAGCTTCAGATTTGCCTGTTTCACAAACAATCGATATTGATTCAGTAGGTTTAGATGTAAGTCGTCCAATAAATATTGGCGCAATTGATGTTACGAATGATCTTAATACGACATCGGCTATCACGTCAGTTTCAACTGAATTACAAGCAATACCGGCAAATGCTAGCGAACACGAAATAGTTACTGTTTTGCGCGAAAGCTCCACGAAAAGTGCTAAATTTTCTACACTTTTACAAACACTCGAAAAACTTGGTTACGGTGTTAAACAAGCTGTGAAATTCACTGCTGTTGTTGGTGGAATATCGTATTTCGCGTATTTAATTAAACAATATATGCAAAATAATTCTGGTCCTTTTGTTATCAAATACAGTAACGATATGACCAATCAGGAAACAACACTCAGCGGACACAACAAAATAGTATCTAAGAAAAATTGGTATCGTATTAGAGGCGAATATTCTTGCGGCTTCGATAACAAAAGTGGTGTGATCGATCATCCGCTCGATGCTATGATAAGAAAACGATATTCGAATCCGTGCGATAACTACGCAGTATATGATTTGTGCGGTGGTTGGATGAATTTGAGTACTAATGGCAGAATTCACGAAACGTTTGCCACTGCCGATTTCGAAAAAGCGACACATATTTGCAAAGATATGGAGCTCGCGTGCCGTATTGTATCGGCAAAAGATGCTGTCACTCATTACGCGAGTTTAGCCGCAATAACTGCTAAAGAAGTGATTGAAGATGTAGCAAAAAACGTTTTCACAGGTTCATCTTATTTGCAAAATTTTCTAGCTATAGGGGCTGCAATTGCTATCGGATACGTTACAGTATTGTTCATATTGCGGCAAGGTGAACATTCATTAACACCGCAATCTACTTTTAAATTATTTGCTTCAGTTTTGTTAGTTTTTGGTGTGATGTTACTTACGTTTTTTTTGGTCAAAATATTATTCTTGAATAAAAATTCTACTACTACACAATATTCACAGCCCGTGTTAGTTGGAACATTACACGGTTAGTATTTTCGAATAAATTTGTTTAAAATTAGCGTTATATCAAAAAATAATAACCTTAACAATATATTTACTATGTTTTTGCTCTCAACGTTATTTATTGTGATCATTGTCGGATTAGTGTTACTTTTATACCTAGCATATAGGCATGGGATATTGTTTGCATCAAAATATAAACACGATAACTGTTTTACTAAAGAATGTTATTCAATGTGCACTAACTTTATGAATTTAGTTGACCAAGATCTTGCGATGGATTTTCAAGTTAAACTAGGCAATATAAGTCAGCCGAGTAACGACTTATTCAAATTAACGTCGCTTGTTCATCGCTTCAAACAATTACCTAAAATATTTTGATGAAAATAGAATTGACGAAAACAAGTGTTGCTTTGACATGTGTTGAGCACGAAGTTTACATTTATTTTTGAAATGCATGTGTTCATTCTCTGCTCGACACACGAATTG